>JAVJIF010009421.1:0-89714 GCA_038442645.1 Agave tequilana
AACACTAGAGGGGGGTGAATAGTGTTTATAAAAAATTAAACAAACTACTTGCAGGAAATTAAAGTAATCACAAGATTAACACAGAAAATACAAACGCAAACACCGGAGATTTATCCTGGTTCGGTCCTTATGACCTACATCCAGTCCCCAAGCAAAAATGCTTGAGATTTTCCCTTTCTTTACTTCTGTACACCCACAACAAATGCCTTGTACACCACTTGACAAACACCCTTTGCCAAATGTGCACAACTTCTCTTCCACCAAGAGAACACGCCTGTACAACTTTCTTCTACTCCCAAGAAGACACCTTGTACAAAATCTTCTTTGAAATGAATACAATGATTTCCTATAGCCTTGATACAGAATGTGTAGTGGACAAGGTTCAGTATAGGAAAGTTGAACTTCAGAATCCTTCACTAAGGGAAATGGCTTTTGGTGAAGAACTGAAGTTGGAGATTCAGTTTTCAGGTTTCTGGAAATTTTCTTTTGAAAAAACTGATGGAATGAATTGGTAATTGGCCTTAGGAATAACTTCCCTATTTATAGATGTAGACTAGGGTCAGTTAGGGTAGTTATGGAACCAATTCAGACATTTAAACGTTGGAAAACGTTGTCAAATGGATCAGATAAGAGAAACTGTCCAACAGTCAGAAACTGCCTATAGTCGACTAGGATACTGAGTTAGTCGACTATCCTAGGCAAAACTTCAACTATTAGTCGACTAGGTTTAGAGATTAGTCGACTAGGGATATGTCTGTTGGAAAAATTGGTTTCTGGATAACTGAATATAGTCGACTAGAAATGTCTGTTGGTCGACTATAAACTTTGTTAGTCGACTTAGTAATTTGGTGTAGTCGACTAAGTTTTGATTCAGAAAGAAACAGAGAGTTGGATAATTTTTTGTATCTAATATTAGTCGACTTGGAAACTGGGTTAGTCGACTAGAGTATCTGTTAGTCGACTAGGTAGGAAAGTCAAGTCGACTAATTGCATTCAGAGTCCAAACAGAGAGTTAGGATTTTGTTTTGGAATGGACTAGTCGACTAGAGGTTTTTGGCAAGTCGACTAAGTTGGGTTAGTCGACTATATCAATAGGGCAAGTCGACTAGGAAAGGATTTTTGTGTAAGTTATCAAGGCTTTCATATTTTTCTAAGTTACACAACAACTTTCCAAAATCACCCAAAATCTTCAATAATCTTCATCTGAGGTAGAGCAATCATCATGAGGTAGAAGTGTTTGTCCATCATCAAAATCTTGCAATTTGAGAGGCTTCAACATCTTGACTTGTTAGGTTCCAACATTCTCCCCCTTTTTGATGATGACAACATATGTTTATGATGACTCCCCTGCCAACAAAACTCCCCTGCAGTAACTAGGTTATAAAAAATATATTGCCCTTGCAGAAAATGTTAAGTTGCACCTGCATGGTCATATGTTAGTATCCATAACATATATATGTCAAATAACTTGATTTGTCACAAAGTTGCACAACACATAACATTAACAGAACACATAGAAACATATAACATGGATACACAGATATCATGGATACACAGAGCACATAACAGATAACCAGATACACATATCACATAACACTAATTCTCCCCCTTTGTCATTAACAAAAAGAGAAAATACATAGTCTTTAAACAAGAAAACTGACATAGTCTTTAAACAAATAACAGAAAATACATAAGAGTTTTAAAAGCAAAAACATAAAGAAACACCAACTCCAATATCTTCAATGCTCGGATCCGGAGGAGGAGGTGGCGGGAAATGGATCTTGAGAAGACTTAGAATCGCCGCTTGAGTAGATTCAAAGGAATCCATCCGAGTCATCAACAAAGATTGATTCTCAAGAATTGAGACTGAGAATCTTGCAAAGCTTGTTGTTGAGTTTGAATAGATGCAATCTGAGCAGACATGGAATTGTAGAATGCATCAGCATATGGAGGTGGTTGAGTTGGAGGGGATCATTGAAAGGAGGTGGTGAAGAGAAAGATGGACCTTGAGGAGGACTATGTGAAGGTGAAGAGGGATGTTGTGGAGGAGGATCAGACAGTTTCATGCGGTGTATGGCGGCACTATCAAACAATTCAAAGATTTTAACAACACTAGTTTCGGAAGCTAGATAAACATGATATTTCCGAAAAAATAGGTGTCAAAAAGGCGCCAAAAGGAAGGAAAGAAGAATGATACTTGACCATAGTATCAAAGATGATCTTAGCCCAATTGACCTCGAGTCCAGCCATAATAGCATAGACACAAGAGGATAATTCCCTGGAGTAGTAATTGTAACTACCAGTTTTGGGACAGATATTATATGAGAGGATTCTACCAATAAGACGGGGAATAGGTTTGAGTTTATTATTGGTCATTGGCAATCTTTGGCCAGGTAGAAAGATTTGACTTAAGACATCCTCATCATCCATAACAATTTCATCAAGTGAGAGGCCGGTAAAAGGAATTGATAGGATACGACCAATAGATTTTATTGAAAGCTTTATGTGGACACCTTTAACATAGGAGTAAAGATGGATAGCATCCTCATTATCTTCATATGATAAGTTGGTGTAGAACAGATAAATGAGGAAGGGATAATATGCTTGTTTAAATTCAGTGGAAAACATATATTACAATCCACAATTTCTCAAAAATGACATGATATCATATTGATAAAAATCATCATACTTGATAAATCTCCCTGGAATGATGTCTAGAGATGACAATCTATGGTAATCCTCTTCTAGACTTGGATTCTTAAGGAATTTCTTAAAGTCAACAATGGAAGATGATGATGAAGGGGTAAATTTAGTTTTCTTTGATTTTGACATGGTGAAAAACTAAATTGAATCAAGTAGACAGTAGATACGTATGGGAATGACTGAGAGATGAAAGATTATACCAAGATACCAAGAACTGTGGAGAAATTTGAAGGAATTTGAATTGTGGAAGGCTGCTGCAGGTTGTCTGTGCCCTAGCTTCTGGTCGACTGAAGAATCGGCTGGAAAGGAGAGAATGAAAGAAACCTAGGGTTTGGGTGAGTTAAAGAAAAGAACCAAGGGTGAGGATCAATTCTGGAAAGAGATGAGTGGTTAAGATTAAAAGAGAGTGTAAACGGATCCTTAACTTAAAGAAATCGGGTCGGGTTTGAAGTGGAAATCCGAAAACAGAAAACAAAATTTCACAGTTTAGTCGACTTACAGGACAAGATTAGTCGACTAATAATAGGACTAGTCTGAAAAACACCTAGAGGGGGGGTGAATAGTGTTGGCCAAAGGCCCTTCACCTAGTTTTGATGATGATCAACTCATGTAGTTATACTTACTAATGATCTTGTGTTTAATTAGTGACAGATTCATGATTAAGATCTTAGTAGTTGCATAGCTCAACAAAGGATAAAAGAACAAGATTTGGAGCTTGCATGATGTGATCCAAGGAGTTTTTGGATCAAGCTTGGACCAAGTCAAGAAGATGAGAAGCCTTCAAGGGAAGACTTCAAGAAGATGAAGACTTGTGTCTAGGTATAAGATTTGTATTTTTGTTTTAGTAAAAATGTAAAGGATAGATAGTTGGTGGATTGCTCAAGTTATATCACACACCACACACTCTTGATAGAACTCTTGATTTTAAGTGCTTTCATAAAAAGATTTTCTAGAGTAGAAAAAGATTTTTTCTTTGAGACAAAATACTATTTTGGATTTTGGTATTTCATAGTTCATATCTTTAAACCAAAATCATGATTAGTGCTTTATGTCAAAAACATAGATATTTCTTATTGATTGTGTAGTGGATCATATCCATACACACTATGCTTTAAAATGAACTCAAATATCTTGTTTTTGTATTTGATGAAGATTTAGAAAAACAAGTTTGAAAAAACATGTTTGGAAAATACATTTAGTTATTGAGCTAATATTTCCAAGTTACAAAAATAGACCAAAACATATATAACATGTCTTGATTTTGTGCAAGCATGTTTGTTCTTTCAAGTATATTGGTAAAAAATTTTTGTAGAATTTCTATGTATTTAGGATTTTATAAAAGATTTTAAATCCTATTTTCTGACCTGGAGACTGGCTGACAGGCCAAACCGGTCGACCGGTCCGGTCGACCGATGTGCACAGCCCTGTGCACGTTGTCAGCACAGTGGCCGGTCGACGGGTCGGTCGACCGACCAAGAGAGCTTTGCTCTCTGGAAATATCAGTCGACCGGGCCGGTCGACCGACAGTTCATTCCAGGTTATCGGTCGACCGAGCCGGTCGACCGGTGGCTGCAACGGTCAGAAAAATGACCGTTGGCCGGTCGACCGGCGGTCGACCGACAGCACTGACAGATTCCCAACGGCTCTATTTTCTGCAGCCTATAAATTGGGATCTTGTCATCTGTTTTGAGGTGAAGATTTTGGAGATTTCTTGAGCTATTTTTCTGATACTTTTAGAAGAGTTTTCTCCACAAAATAGAGTGCTAATACTTCCAATCAAAAGGGAGTTTTTATCAAGAGAGTGTTAAAGTGATTTTTTGTTTTTTCTACCAAAGCTTTCTTTCCTTGATTTCTCACACTACACTTGAGCATCCATAGATATATCTATCCTATAGGAGAGTTGTAGTGAGAGCTTTGTAAGGTGATCAAAGTGTTGTGATCACCAAAGATCTTTCTTTGTACCTTGAGGAAGCGGGCAAGTGTGCTCGTTGTGGTTGGAGTTCGGTTGTGAACTCTTGGTGGTTCGAGGTGCGGCCTCGGCAAGCTTAGGGGGCTTGCGTGTGTACGGGACTTGGGAGTCCGAGGGTTTGTAGGTGTACGGCACCGAGGAGAGATCCGGTGGGATCTTACATAGTGGAAATCCTTCGTGTGTCGAAGGCGGGGATGTAGAGCAAGTGTGCTCGAACCTCGAAACAAACCCTTTGTGTTTGCGATTGCTTACTCTTCCCTCTCTCTCTCTTTGTCTCTATTTTATATCTTGCATTCAATTTATTGTGTTCATCTTATATATGCATGATATATTCCCTTGTGCTCATAATTGATATACATACTTGCTTGGGATTGTTGTTAACACTAGTATTCAATCAAGAGAGCCAACGCGGCACCTCAACCCATTCAAGGGGAATCTAGAGGAGCTTGTCCAGAGCCTCGCAAGGGGAATTCGGCAACACTCTTGGTTATACATAAGTGTTAAATTAAAAGAAGTTTTAATTTGGTCAACTTAGTTTTAATTCCGCATTATTTGTTCATAAGTGACCTTTAGATTAGCCATCACCTATTCACCCCCCCTCTAGGTGATCTTACAATTGGTATCAGAGCAAGTGCTCTTGATAAGGGTCTAACAACCTAAGAGTTAAAGATCCTACATTTGGGCTAATCACAATATTTGTTGTACACACACACCTCACCATGGACTTTATGTCACCACCCACCTTTGACATCCTTAACATCCAAACTTGGAAGGTTAAGATGTCCTTGTTCCTCAAAGCCCTAGGATTTAGTGTCTATCTTGCTACTACTAATAATGATTATTGTTCAAATAGCAAGTACATTGAGGCTAATGCAAAAGCCCTTCATGCTCTTAAATGTACCCTAAATGATGATTATTTATCTAGGGTTTCTAACATTGAATCGGCTTTTGTAGCTTGGAACACCCTCATCTCCCTTGGCGAAAATGAACAATACTATGCGGGGAGTGATTCGGATGTTGGAAGCGACACCTCCAACAAGTGCTACATGGTCCAAGGGGATGACCCCCTTGAGGTAACTTCCGAATCCGAGGATGATAATGTTATGTCATATGATGAGCTTAATACATTTTGCCAATTATTGCTTGAAAAATATGACATGAAAAAGAAAGAAATTAAAAATTTGAAAAAGGATATTGCTAGCATGCATGTAGATCATGATTCATGTAGAGATAACATTGCATGTTTAGAAAAAGATAACAGATTTGAAAAAGGAATTTGATTGCATGCTTAATGAAAATGATTCACTTAGAAATAAAGTCGCATGCTTAGAAAAAGAAAAAGAAGATTTGAAAAATGAGAATGTTTCCTTATTTCTAAATTGAGTATTTTGTGTGAAGGAAACAATACTTTGAAAGAAAAGATTGATTTGGTGGAAAAACAAAAGGAAAGTATTTTGCAAGAAAATAAGTCTTTGAAAAGAAAATTTGTTGAAAAAGAAAAAGATAATGTTTGTAAAAAGAAAAAGAAAAATGATTCTTCATCTCATCATGCTTTCATGCCACATCTAATGAGATTAAGAATTTGAAAAATAAGATGAATAATTTGAGCTCTAATTTGAGCACATGTGCATTCAATCATTCTAAGTTGGAATCTTTGTTTCAAAAGAAACAAGTTTCCCATGCTCATGCTCATACACATCATGCTCATGCTTATGCTATGGTGCACATCACGATCACAATCACACTCATAAGCATCATGCTAAGGTGTACATTTGTACACATTGTGGTCGCAAAGGCCATCTAGCAAAATATTGTTTTGATAAGAAACCATACTTATATTTTGCTAAGTATAATAGATTTTGGGTTCCTTACAACAATGCTAACCCCAAAGGACCCAAGAAAACATGGGTACCAAAACCCCCACCCTTTGATTTTGATGTAGGTGAGGGCTCTCACAAAACGTGAGAGGATTGGTGCCTTGGTAGTGAATGCAATGGATATGATGGACACTCTTATAGATGCATTGCTATCAAGGAAATTTTGGTGGAAAAGACCACCATGCTTGGAGCTTTGAAGTTGGTAACAATTTCTTAACTCCTATTTTTATATACATGCTTTTACTTATTTCATACATTCATAGCATGTTCATGATTTTGTTTGATTTGTGCTTCATGTGGTATTTACATGCTTAGATGTAGAATATATCAAACTTGTATGTATACATATACAAATAGTGAATTACAATTGACTCTTAAATAATTGAAATTCATGCTCACTTGTATCCACTTTATGCATATGTATAATCTAGTTTTGATAATTCTCATATATACATGTTTTGCCAATTTTGTGATTTACTTCATGTATATGCATGCTTAATTCAAATCTAATAAATATACATGTATACCCGTGAGTCTCTTGCCTTCATGCAAACATTTAATAGACTCTTTTATTTTTGGGATATGTATGCATATTGTTAGATTTGTATAAACCATACATATACCATGAAAATTGTTGATTTTAGTGAAAATGATTTTTCATGATTTGTTGTTAAAAATTTGACTTATGATCGTTTTGGGCTTCAATGACTATTTCATGTAGACACTATTTACATAACCTTTGAACACTCTATCTTTAAGAAAATATATAATTTGGAGCTTTATGGAATATGAGTGCTTGAACTTTTATGTATTTAGTAGTATTCATGAAATACATATGATCTTATATTTTTTTTAAGGATCTTAACTAGTTTGTCAAAAATCCATTTAAACTAGTTATCTATTCTTCAAGTATTGCACATGATTCTATTTTTATGGATAAATTCTTTTGTGATTTCAAATTTTTGATGCTACATTGTATTGAATATTAGTTTAGATGTTAGTATTTGTCAACACTTGGATTTATACTTGTACACCTTATGGACCACAAATAAATCTATATATGATTGGGGTTGAATGCTTATTTGTGCCTATTAGATGTACTAGTATAGCCTTGTGTTGATGATCATTACATTCTTAAACTTGTATTCCCATTTGGATTTATGTTTTGATCATGTGATTTCATTTCATGTATAAGTTTCTTTGCCAAAACATTAAAATATACATGGATAACCCTTGAGTCATTTGCTTTTCATGCAAATCTATTTATAAGGACTCAATTGTATTTTGGGATATGTATGTATACTTAATGTCTTGTCAAAACATACATAAGCTATGAAATATAATTTTGATGATTTTCATATATTAAAATTTGTGATGATTTTCGTATTTTCAAAATTTATGATTTTAAGGAATATTGAGTTTTATTGCAATTTTCATGATGCCATGTTTCACATAACATTAGTACACTCACATCTCTTGAAAACATTAAATGGACTTTATGGATTAGAGTGTTTTAGTGCCTTGTGATTTATGCATATTCCATGAAAAACCTTTTAACTTACTCCTTGATGGAAGGATCTCGTACTAGTTCTTAAAACAAGTTCATTTAACTAGTTCGAATTCTTCATATGGTAGATTATATGATGTATACACTTATGCTTACTTTTCAATTGGTATCATTGGTTATTTGCAATTGGTATCAATATGACTTCATGTTGTGTATATCCATATTTTGATTGTATGTATGAATGCCTTCAATTATATCAATTTCTATTGGTATTATCTTGTCATACATATATGTTATCTATTTGTGCTTATTTTACAAGTGGTATTTCCTTTAAAGCACAAAGATTGTTGATGCTAAGCTTAATTAGATTTCAAATTGGTATTTCATAATAAGCTTGTGCATTGTATTTTTTTTGAAATTGGTATCAAAAATTCAAAATTTGATTATTTTACAATTGATATCTCAAAATTTGTTGTTACTAAGAAAAAGTTAAAATTTGTTTTGATAAAGAAAAATTCAAAATTTTTGATTTGTATTGTCTATATGCAAGGAGAGCTTAACATCTCTTCCATATGTAGATTCATGTTGAGTATATTATAATTGAGGAGCTTGACAACTCTTCTTTATATGATATACGTGTGTAGGGGGAGCTTCACATCTCCTCTTATGCATTACATAATATGTGTTATGTGAGTTAGGGCTTGTCATCCCTTCTTCATGTAATGCATATGTGTAGGGAAGCTAACTTAACGTCTTCCTCTTCATGAATGTATATCGCATATAAATCTTTATTGGTTGATTTGTATACCCCTTCTTGATTTCCTTGTTTTTAACAAAAAGGGGGAGAAAAATTTATTTGATTTGATTTTACTTTGAACCCTTTGTTGATGATTGACAAAAAGGGGGAGAAGTATTTGAGTTATATGCATGATTTCCTTAGGGGGAGAAGTATTTGTTCCTTACTTAAGGGGGAGAAAGATTTTGACTTGTGCTTTTACTCATGCATCACAAGAAATAAAAGATTTGTTTTGTTTTACATGCATTCATTTGCATACATTTTAAGTGCTTCATTGAATATCTATTGCTTATTTATTATGCATGAGTTAAGGGGGAGCTTCTTTGAAGCTTTACTTTAATCCATGCATATATAACTCCATGAGTTTTGTCATCATCAAAAAGGGGGAGATTGTTGGCCCAAAGGCCCTTCACCCTAGTTTTGATGATGATCAACTCATGTAGTTATACTTACTAATGATCTTGTGTTTAATTAGTGACAGATTCATGATCAAGATCTTAGTAGTTGCATAGCTCAACAAAGGATAAAAGAACAAGATTTGGAGCTTGCATGATGTGATCCAAGGAGTTTTTGATCAAGCTTGGACCAAGTCAAGAAGATGAGAAGCCTTCAAGGAAGACTTCAAGAAGATGAAGACTTGTGTCTAGGTATAAGATTTGTATTTTGTTTTAGTAAAAATGTAAAGGATAGATAGTTGGTGGATTGCTCAAGTTATATCACACACACACACACTCTTGATAGAACTCTTGATTTTAAGTGCTTTCATAAAAAGATTTTCTAGAGTAGAAAAAGATTTTTTCTTTGAGACAAAATACTATTTTGGATTTTGGTATTTCATAGTTCATATCTTTAAACCAAAATCATGATTAGTGCTTTATGTCAAAAACATAGATATTTCTTATTGATTGTGTAGTGGATCATATCCATACACACTATGCTTTAAAATGAACTCAAATATCTTGTTTTTGTATTTGATGAAGATTTAGAAAAACAAGTTTGGAAAAACATGTTTTGGAAAAATACATTTTAGTTATTGAGCTAATATTTCCAAGTTACAAAAATAGACCAAAACATATATAACATGTCTTGATTTTGTGCAAGCATGTTTGTTCTTTCAAGTATATTGGTAAAACTATTTTTGTAGAATTTCTATGTATTTTTAGGATTTTATAAAAGATTTTTAAATCCTATTTTCTGACCTGGAGACTGGCTGACAGGCCAAACCGGTCGACCGGTCCGGTCGACCGATGTGCACAGCCCTGTGCACGTTGTCAGCACAGTGGCCGGTCGACCGGGTCGGTCGACCGACCAGAGAGCTTTGCTCTCTGGAAATATCAGTCGACCGGGCCGGTCGACCGACAGTTCATTCCAGGTTATCGGTCGACCGAGCGGTCGACCGGTGGCTGCAACGGTCAGAAAAATGACCGTTGGCCGGTCGACCGGCGGTCGACCGACAGCACTGACAGATTCCCAACGGCTCTATTTTCTGCAGCCTATAAATGGGATCTTGTCATCTGTTTTGAGGTGAAGATTTTGGAGATTTCTTGAGCTGTTTTCTGATACTTTTAGAAGAGTTTTCTCCACAAAATAGAGTGCTAATACTTCCAATCAAAAGGGAGTTTTTATCAAGAGAGTGTTAAGTGATTTCTTGTGTTTTCTACCAAAGCTTTCTTTCCTTGATTTCTCACACTACACTTGAGCATCCATAGATATATCTATCCTATAGGAGAGTTGTAGTGAGAGCTTTGTAAGGTGATCAAAGTGTTGTGATCACCAAAGATCTTTCTTTGTACCTTGAGGAAGCGGGCAAGTGTGCTCGTTGTGGTTGGAGTTCGGTTGTGAACTCTTGGTGGTTCGAGGTGCGGCCTCGGCAAGCTTAGGGGGCTTGCGTGTGTACGGGACTTGGGAGTCCGAGGGTTTGTAGGTGTACGGCACCGAGGAGAGATCCGGTGGGATCTTACATAGTGGAAATCCTTCGTGTGTCGAAGGCGGGGATGTAGAGCAGTGTGCTCGAACCTCGAAACAAACCCTTTGTGTTTGCGATTGCTTACTCTTCCCTCTCTCTCTCTCTTTGTCTCTATTTTATATCTTGCATTCAATTTATTGTGTTCATCTTATATATGCATGATATATTCCCTTGTGCTCATAATTGATATACATACTTGCTTGGGATTGTTGTTAACACTAGTATTCAATCAAGAGAGCCAACGCGGCACCTCAACCCATTCAAGGGGAATCTAGAGGAGCTTGTCCAGAGCCTCGCAAGGGGAATTCGGCAACACTCTTGGTTATACATAAGTGTTAAATTAAAAAGAAGTTTTAATTTGGTCAACTTAGTTTTAATTCCGCATTATTTGTTCATAAGTGACCTTTAGATTAGCCATCACCTATTCACCCCCCCTCTAGGTGATCTTACAAATAGGTGTAAGTGCTAATCTAATAAACTAAATGTGAACTAAGTGCGCTAAATGCGGAAGCTAATGCAAATTATGCACAAACTAATACAATACAACAAGTGTAGCCGAATTCTCCTTGCGAGGCTCTGGACTAACTCCCCTTGATTCCCCTTGAAATGGGTTGAGGTGCTATGTGAAGCTCTTGTTGGATGAGTATAAGTTAGGCACACACACACAAGCAATCCAAGCAATATAAAATACACACAATCAAGCCAAGCATATAAGAATGAATAGCAATATGAATAAATGCAAGGCAATATGAAATATGCACAACACAAGCAATATGATATGATATGAATATGATGCTTTGCACAAATATAAGAGAGAGAGTTAGAGAGACAATGGATCAATACGCAAACACCAAGATTTGTTTCGAGATTCGAGCACCTTGCTCTACATCCCCGCCTACACCACCGTGTAGGATTTCCACTATCTCAACTCCACCGAGGGAACCTCTACCGAAGAGGATTTCTTACAACTCTAGGAGTACCTAACTCCTCTCTCAATACAACCTCCACCGAGGCCAACAACAACCAACAACAACACCTCTACCAAAGAGGCTCACAACCAATCTCAATCACCTCACACTTGAGGGATACAAACAATCACCCGATCACCTCTACCTAAGAGGGATACAACAAGAATAAGGGTGTACAACTTAGAGGTTACAAACAACAACCTCAAAACTCTCTCTTTCTTTCTTTTTCCACAAAACAAAGATCCTAATAGTTTAGGATAGTATGATATAGCTCAAGTGTGGAATCAAAGTGTTTTTGGAAACAAGCAACAAAGAAAAACTACTTGGGAAATCTCTTGTATAAGATAGAAAATGAAATACCAAATCAAAATCCCAAAACCTAGTTTTCTTTGATTTTCCAAAAACCCAAAACAAATAAAGATGAGAAGTTTTTGCACTTAAAACTCTTTTAAAAACTCTTTTAAACACTTCAGAAAACTGAGAATTTTTCTCTTAAAAAACTTGGCCAAAATCCCCAAAGAGATGGGGTTTATATAGCCCCTATACAAAACTAGCCGTTAGGCTGAGCTGGCAGTCTGACAGACTGCCGGTCGACCGGTCCGGTCGACCGCCAACGGTCAGAAATGTGACCGTTGGGCAACTGCGGTCGACCGGCCCGGTCGACCGATAAAACCCGAGAGCAGAGCTCTCAACTCGGTCGACCGTCCCGGTCGACCGTGTCTGTGCCTAAACAGACGTGCACGTCTGTGCACATCGGTCGACCGGCCCGGTCGACCGGCCCTTGGTGCGGTCGACCGTGACGGTCGACCGACCAGCCTGTCAGCACAAAACAAGGTCAGAAAATTTTGGAAAAATATTTTCTAAAAAATCTTTTATCTCTTTTAAAAGTACCATAAAAATTGTTTTATCATTTTATATTGAAACTCAAACAAGTGATAAAAATTTCAATACAATATATCAACATATCAATTCATTTTTGTGTCTTGCCAATTTTATCAAAAAATAAAACTTGTATTTTATCAAACTAGAATTTTCCAAAACATGAATAGGATAGTCAAAATAAGTTTGTCTAGCAAGTTTAAAGCATGTATGTATATCTAGAACATATCTAATATACATAGGTATAAGGTAAACTTGTTTTGATCTATTATTCATGAAAACTAAAAACCAAATCATGAAACGTGTGTGTTTTGTGCACTTGAGCATATCAACTAAACTAAGCTTTACAAATGGATCTAAAAACTCTATCTAAACTAGGATACCTAAGTCTTCTTGACGATCTTCATCTTCAAGTAGACTTGCTCCAAAACTCCGTGATTCTCCAAGTGCAAAGGTATGATCTTTAAGCTTTGGCACCGGAATCATCATGAATAGCTTCTAATCATCTTGTTGAAGCTAATCACCAACTAATATCCTGTTAATGATCTGAAACTTAGAAGCACAAGAATATTAGTAAACATAACTACATGAGTTGATCATCATCAAAACTAGAGTGGAAGGCCATTGGGCCAACATAGTCGACTAGTAATTTACTATAGTTGACTAACTTTTGACAAATCAGAAAGTGAAGTTTCTGTTTCTCACAGGAGTCGACTAGGTAAAATTTCAAGTCGACTAAGGCTTCTATAAGTCGACTAATAAAAGTTGTAAGTCGACTAACTTTTGTAAAAACTGCCTTTGAAAAAATCTAAAAAAAATGTTTAAAAATCTGAAAAATTACAAATACCCAAATCTCTTCTAAATTTAATAAAAGTATCTTCTTTCAGAGGTTTTGTGAATATATCAGCAACTTGATTATCAGTTGATATAAAATTTAATGAAATGTCACCTTTTAAAGCATGATCACGTAAAAAATGATGTCTAATATCAATATGTTTGGTACGTGAATAATGAACAGGATTTTTAGATAAATTAATAGCACTGGTATTATCACACATAATAGGTGAGTTTGTGATAGTCATGCCATAATCAAGTAAGGTCTGTTTCATCCATATAATTTGTGCACATGCAACACTAGCAGCAATATATTCTGCCTCAGTTGTTGATAATGACACAGAATTTTGCTTTTTACTGAACCATGATACTAGTGAATGTCCCAAAAAGTGACAAGTACCATTAGTACTCTTCCGATCAGATTTACAACCAGCAAAATCAGCATCACTATATGATAATAAATCAAATGTGCATGATTTTGGATAAAATAAACCATAGTTGATTGTGTTATTTAAATATCTAAAGATCCTTTTCACTGCTTTAATATGTGATTCCTTAGGATTTGACTGATATCTAGCACATAAGCATACGCTGAATATAATATCAGGTCTACTTGAAGTAATGTATAGTAAAGAACCAATCATACCTCTATAATACCTCTATAGAGTTTCTGATCAACATTCTTACCATTTTCATCTTTGTCTAAAAATGTCGTCGTACTCATTGGAGTATTCTTATGACCAGAATTTTCCATGCCAAATCGCTTTAGAAGTTCCTTAGCGTATTTGCATTGGGAAATGAAGATTCCATCCTTCATTTGCTTTATTTGTAGACCGAGGAAGTAAGTAAGTTCGCCCATGTGGCTCATCTCAAATTCACTCTGCATGGTCTTAGAAAATTCTTGACAAAGATTATCGTTAGTAGAACCAAATAAGATATCATCAACATAAATCTGAATAATTAAGATATCTTTATTAACATGTTTAATAAAAAGAGTAGTATCTGCTCTTCCCATTTTAAAATCAGAATTTAAAAGAAAACTTTTTAATCTATCATACCAAGCACGAGGTGCTTGCTTTAAACCATATAAAGCTTTTTTAAGTTTAAAAACATGGTTTGGAAATTTTTCATGTTCAAAACCTGGAGGTTGTTCAACATAAACAGTTTCCTTAATAATTCCATTTAAAAAGGCACTTTTAACATCCATTTGATAAAGTTTGAAATTAAAAAACATGAGAAAGCAAGTAATATACGAATAGATTCAAGTCTTGCTACTGGTGCATAAGTTTCATCAAAATCAATACCTTCTTCTTGATTGTACCCTTGTGCTACTAACCTTGCTTTGTTCTTAATGACTTCACCGGATTCATCAAGTTTGTTCTTAAAGACCCATCTGGTACCGATGACAGGATGATCATTAGGACGTGGTACAAGATCCCAAACATCATTTCTTACAAATTGGTTCAACTCTTCTTGCATGGCAATTATCCAAAAATCATCCGCACATGCTTCGTTGATATTCTTCGGTTCAATGAGTGAAATGAAGGCAATTTGTGTCATGTAGTTCAACTTGAATCTCGTTTGAACGCCTTGATTTATATCTCCAATCACCAAATCTCGTGGATGATTCCTTACTTCAACATAGGCTTTCGGTAACTCGGTAGGAATCTCTTCATCCTTAGAAATGTTAGTATCAACAGAAGATATAACAATATTATCATTAGGAGTATCTATGATATGATCATCATCATGTGGAGAAGTATTAGAAACAGGTTTAGACAAGGATTCATCAAATTTAACATGTAATGATTCTTCAATAGTAAATGTTTTCTTATTAAAAATTCTATATGCTTTACTATGAGTAGAGTATCCAACAAAAATACCTTCATTGGATCTAGCATCAAATTTATCTAAAGCATCTTTTGTATTTAAGATAAAGCATTTACATCCAAAAATCTTAAAATAAGAAACTTTTGGAATCCTATTATGAAACAATTCATATGATATTTTTTTTAAAAAAGGTCGAATAAGCACACGATTTAAAACATAACAAGCAGTAGCAATAGCTTCAGCCCAAAAATATTTTGGTAAGTTACTATCCATAAGCATAGTTCTAGCACATTCTTACAAAGTCCTATTCTTTCTCTCTACAACACCATTTTGAGGAGATGCTCTAGGAAATGCAAAATTATGTGTAATACCATACTTATCACAGAAATTTGAAAAAGATTCATTTTCAAATTCTCCTCCATGATCACTTCGAATAGTGACTATGTTTAGAGACTTTTGATTTTGAATTCTTTTACAAAAACTTACAAATTCATCAAAAGTATCATTTTTATTTTAAGAAAAATTACCCATGAAAAACGTGAATAATCATCAACAATGACAAAAACATATCTACTCTTGTTTAATGAAGAAACACGAGTAGGGCCAAATAAATCCAAATGCAATAATTCTAAAGGTCTATTTGTAGAAACTAAATCCTTGATTTAAAAGATGATTTAACTTGTTTTCCTAATTGACAAGAATCACAAAAATAATCCTTTTTAAAAGCAATTTTTGGAAGACCTTTAACTAAGTCAAATTTAGAAATCTTAGAAATAGTTTTCATATTCAAATGACCAAATCTTTTATGCCATAAAAAATAATCATTATTTGAAGCAAGTAGACATAAATTATCATTTGAAGACATGCATGTTATTGATGTTGGCCCAAGAGGTTACACTCTCCATTGTTTTGTGTTTTGATGATAACAAACCAAATAAGTGCTATTTGGTACTAATGTTTTGATCTAGATGAATTTCAGGTTTTGTACCATGTTTAGAGCTCATTCGCTTCGCTTTTGCAAAAACTTCTAAGTTCCACATAGCAATGAAGGCAAATTGCACATCAAGGAAGGATCATAGAAGAGAAGGCACTTGCAAGGCATTGGATGGCTCAAAGATTGCTTCAGAGGTCCTTAGGATTTATTTATAGCTTTATAGCATGTTAAAGAATAGAGAGTAGGTTTGAAGCTCAAACACACACGTTTTCACGCGTATGCCTTTTCCAAGTTTATTTCCTATAAAATATACAAAAATATTTTAACACTAATTCTTCTTCCTACAAATCTGTTTTTATGTTGTATATTGATTTTATGTTCAAAATAGTTTTGATCAAAATATTTTTCCTCTCAAAATTCCCTTTGTATTTCAATTTTTAACCTGAGCCGGTCGACCGGCTATATACCACCAGTCGACCGGAGTTCTGGCAGAGTGCACGTATCCGTGTGCACGTCTGTCAGTCGACCGGTAGGCTACCGGTAGTCGACCGAAGTTTTTAGTTTGCTCTCTGGATCTGACCAGTCGACCGGTGGGCTACCGGCCTTCGACCGATAGTTCAACCTTTAGCTTTTCGGTCGACCGGCTGGCTACCGTTAGTCGACCGGTTATTTTTCAAAGTCTCAGTCAGGAGCAGTCGACTGTACCAGTCGACCGATAGTTCATAACGGTCAAATTCTTGAACTATCGGTCGACCGGGCCAGTCGACCGATATGGCCGTTGAACAGTAAACGGGCATATTTTTAATTCTGTTTTAACTTGATTTTTGAAATTAAATATCCGTTGGAGGGTATATTTGGAACTAATTACTTCCTAATCTTCAGTAATTAATTCCTAAACCTAAACCCTAGCCCTCTCCTATAAATAGGGGTGTTTGGGAGAGTTTCTTTACAATTATTCAAGAGAAAATTCAAAAGTTTGGGATATTTCAAAAGAGCTTGTTTCTTGTTTTTGTGCTGATATTTCTCATTCATTTTCAGAAGTGTTCTTGATATACTCTCTGAATTTGATTTTCTTTCTTCACTTACACAAGAGCTTCATTCCTTCTCAATATTCTCTAAGGACCTTTGTAAGGGAAGAGATATTTGAAAGAGAGAGTTTGTGATCTTTTGATTACTTAGAAATTGTATTGTGCTGAAATTGTAGGAGTTGGGTACTCCATTTGTAATTGATCTTTGTGATAGTGAAAGTAGCTAGAATCCTTCTGGGGAAGGCGGGGAGTAGAGCTGGGTGCTCGAACCTCGATAACATATCCTTGTGTTTGCGATTGGTTTACTTTACTTGCTATTACTTCTTGCTATTGATTGTGACTTGCATCATTCACTTGCATTCATCTCTATATTTGTTGCTCATTGCTTCATATTTTTAATTTGGCCCTTGATTAGCATTATCACCTATTCACCCCCCTCTAGGTGATTTTCAATTGGTATCAGAGCTTGGACTCTAGGTTTGGCTTAACATCCTTAGAGAGATCCTAAAATATTGCTAATCAACATTTTCATTCATCCATTCATACACTAGTAAACATGGCCGACAACATTAAATCCCCACCTAAATTTGATGGCCTTAATTTCCCTATTTGGAAGGTTAGGATGACTATATTTTTGCAATCACTAGGTAGCTTAGTTGCCAAATCCTTGACCAAACCCTATGAGGCACCCGATGGTGATGAGGGCACTTGGACCGACCTTGACTTTAAGATGTATGAGGCTAACTCAAAAGCCCAAAACTCCCTTCTTACCGCCTTGAATGAGGATGACCTTACACGTGTTATTCATTGCCAATCCGCCTATGAGATGTGGCAACACTTATTGGTCACGCATGAAGGGACCTCACAAGTCAAGAGAGCCAAAGTAGATCTCTTGCGGTCTCAATATGAATCATTTAAGATGCTAGATGATGAAACAATTGATTGCATGATTACTCGTTTCACAAAAATCACTAATGGTCTTTCTTCATTAGGTGACATCATCTCCAACGACCAAAAGGTACGCAAGGTGATACGGGCTCTTCCTCCATCTTGGGAGATCAAGTCTACTACCTTGAAGGAATTGAACGACAAAGACGAGATGGACATCATAAGTCTCATAGGAAACCTCAAAACCTATGAGATGGAGAAGAAAGCAAGAGAAGAGGCGGCTCCAACAAAGAAGAAGTCTATCGCTTTCAAGTCTTCTTCCTCCACCATTGAAGACGAAGATGAAGATGAAGAAGAAGATGAGGAGCTCTCCCTCCTCGTGCGCAACATCAAGAGGATGTACCGGAAGAACAAGCAAAATTTCCGGAGAAAGTTTGAAGGTAAAGAGGAGCGGAAGATCATTTGCTACAATTGCCGCAAGCCCGGACACATCATGGCCGATTGCCGGAATTCAAGAAGAAAATGACTTCCTCCTTCAAGCCAAGAAAGCAAGACGAAAAGAAGGCTTACAAGGCCACTTGGGATTCGGAAAGCGAGTCCGAAGATGAAGAAAAGGCGGACACCGCAAACATGTGTTTCATGGCAAACACACCCAAGGTAACCCCTCAAACTCTTGAATCTATAGATGATAATGATGATGATTTAAGTAAGGAAGTTCTAGTGCATGCTTTTGTAGAACTTTCCGAAACTTATGATAACAAGAAAATGGAGTGTTTTAAACTACAAAAGGAAGTTGCTTTTCTTAAATCTCAACCTGCTTTGATTTCACAAGAAAAAGAGGATCTTTCTTCTAATCTTATTTGCATTCAAAATGAATTTCATTCTTATAAGATTTCTTGTAAGGGTAAAACCCCTATTGTTGATAATAATGAAATTTCTTCTTTTAAAGCTAAAATGAGTGATTTTGAAAAAGTTTTAAAAGATTGTGCTTTTAATACAAAGAAACTTGAAGAAAAATTTTCCAAAAAGCATACATCTCATGCTAAAGTTTCTCATGATAAGATTCCACATGCTCATACTTCTAATGCTTCTCATGCTAAATCTTTTCATGCTCACAATGCCAATGCTCACAAAACACACACCCATTATGCATTTAAATATGGTAGAGTTTATAGATGTACATATTGTGGCAAAAATGGACATTTAGCTAAATTTTGTTATGATAAATTGCATAGCTCAAATAATCTTGTTTGGGTTAATGGTTCTAACCCTCATGGACCCAAGAAAATGTGGGTACCAAAATCAAGTCCTAAAATGTTTGATGTAGGTACACACCAAGGCTCCAAGACGTAGGGAGCGGTGGTACCTTGATAGTGGTTGTTCAAGGCACATGACATGGGATATCAACAACTTCACAACCCTATCAAGGTACATGGAAGGTGGCTCCGTCACCTTCGGGGATGATTCCAAAGGCAAGATAATTGGTATAGGTAACATTCAAGTTGGTTCATCTCCTATTATAGAGAATGTTGTTTTAGTTGATGGTTTGAAGCATAATTTACTTAGTATTAGTCAATTTTGTGATCGTGGTCTTAAAGTTGTTTTTGATGATACTTCTTGTAAGATTTTTGATATTAAATCGAATGATTGTATTTTGACCGGTTTTCGTGATGACAATGTTTATATAATTGACATGCTTAATGTAGAGTGTTCTACTAAGTGTTTAAATGCTTTTGATGAAAATCATGGCTTTGGCATAGAAGATTAGGACATGCATCTTTTGAACATATTTCTAGAATTAATTCAAAGGAATTGGTGAAGGGTATTCCTTGCTTGAGTTTTGAGAAAGACCGCATTTGTAGTGCGTGCCAACTTGGGAAACAAACCAAGTCTTCCTTTAAACCAATCAAGGATATCATGTCAACTAGACCTCTAGAATTAATTCATATGGATTTATTTGGACCAACTAAAACTAAAAGCTTAAATGGAAGTAGATTTGCATTTGTTTTAATTGATGATTTCTCTCGATTTACTTGGGTTTTCTTTTGCAAAATAAAGATCAAACTTTTTCTCACTTTAAGAATTTTAGAAAAAGAGTTGAAAAAGAGAAAGGTTTTCCGATTTTGAGAATAAGGAGTGATAGAGGTGGTGAGTTTGTTAACCAACTCTTCATGACTTATTGTGATGAAAAGGGAATTAAGCATGAAATGTCTTGTCCTAGAACTCCACAACAAAATGGAGTTGTAGAAAGGAAAAATAGAACACTTCAAGAGATGGCTAGGACAATGATAAGTGAATACGACCTCCCTCAATATTTATGGGCCGAGGCCGTAAACACCGCATGCTATATATCGAATCGTATTTATTTATGCAAAAATTCTTCGAAAACTTCTTTTGAAATGTATCATTTTAGAAAACCAAATGTTTCCTATTTCAAAGTTTTTGGATGCAAATGTTTTGTTTTGAACACTAAAGAGAATTTGGGTAAATTGATGCTAAAGCTTATGAGGCTATCTTTGTAGGATATTCCTCTACTAGCAAAGCATATAGAGTTTTCATTAGATCTTCACTTACTATTGAAGAAACCATGCATGTTAAGTTTGAAGAATCTAATGTGTGTGTTGAGAATGTTGTAGAGTTTGAACCATTAGGTGAAAGCTTGGAGAAACTATCCTTGAAGGACTCACCCGCGCAAGAAGAAAAGCAAGAACCTTTAGGTGAAGTTCAAAAGGATAATGAGGAAAGTGCGCAACCACTTCCCAAAGCTTGGAGATATGCTACAAATCATCCAAAGGAGCTCATCTTGGGAGATGCTTCCAAAGGAGTCACAACGCGCTCCAAACTCCATGACCTATGTGGTAACTTTGCTTTCATTTCTCATTTTGAACCCAAAGGCATTCTCGAAGCCGAGACGGACCCATATTGGTTGATTGCCATGCAAGAGGAACTCAATCAATTTGAGCGCAACCAAGTTTGGCACCTTGTTCCTAAGCCCCACGATAGACCAATAATTGGTACTAAGTGGATCTTTAGGAATAAGTTGGATGAGTCCGGAAATGTCATTAGGAATAAAGCTAGGTTAGTGGCCCAAGGTTACACTCAAGTTGAGGGAATCGACTTTGAGGAATCCTTTGCACCCGTAGCACGGCTTGAAGCCATACGGATAACACTAGCTTATGCATCTTTTAAAAATTTCAAACTTTTTCAAATGGATGTAAAAAGTGCATTTTTAAATGGATTTCTTAATGAAGAAGTTTTTGTTGCTCAACCTCCCGGTTTTGTTGATCATGTTCATCCCGATTTTGTTTTCAAACTCGATAAGGCTTTATATGGTTTGAAACAAGCTCCAAGAGCTTGGTATGAAAGGCTTTCAAGTTTTCTTATTTCAAACAATTTTATTAAAGGCAAAGTAGACACTACTCTATTCACTAAGCATGTTGATAATGATATTTTAATTGTCCAAATTTATGTTGATGATATAATTTTCGGTTCTACTAATGAAGTTTTATGCAAGGATTTTGAAAAGGTAATGCAACAAGAATTTGAAATGTCCTCCATGGGTGAACTCAATTTCTTCCTTGGACTCCAAGTCAAGCAATTGCAAGATGGGAACTTCATTAGCCAAGCCAAATATGCAAAGGAACTCGTGAAGAGGTTTGGACTTGAAGACGCTAAAACTTGCAACACTCCCATGGCAACTACAACCAAGCTTGATAAGGACGAACAAGGTAAAAATGTTGATATTAAATTGTTTAGAAGCATGATAGGTAGTCTTTTATATTTAACGGCAAGTAGGCCGGATATCATGTTTAGTGTGTGTCTTTGTGCTAGATTTCAATCGTGTCCCAAAGAATCTCATTTAATTGCCGTAAAACGCATTATTCGTTATGTTAAGGGAACGATTGGATTAGGTCTTTGGTATCCGAAAACTATAGATTTTTCTATGACTAGTTATTCGGACGCCGACTATGCGGGTTGTAGAGTAGATAGAAAGAGTACTAGTGGGACATGTCAATTTCTCGGTAATTGTCTTGTTTCATGGTCCTCTAGGAAGCAAAATTCCGTAGCTCTATCAACCGCCGAGGCGGAGTATGTTGCCGCGGGGGCTTGTTGTGCACAAGTCCTTTGGATGAAACATACTCTCCTTGATTATGATTTGCATTATAAAAATATTAAAATATTTTGTGATAATACTAGTACTATTCATTTAACTAAAAATGCAAATCAACATAGTAAGACCAAGCACATTGAGATTAGATATCACTTTCTTAGAGATCATTTTGAGAAAGGTGATATTGATATTGATTATGTTTCCACCGATTTTCAACTAGCCGATATTTTCACAAAACCACTTGATTTTGCTAGATTTTCGTTTATTTGTGGAGAATTAAATATGTGTATTATTGATTAAACATGTTTTTCATAACCCTTCTTGATGTATGACAAAAAGGGGAGAATAAGTTACATGTACAAAATAAGTTCATTTGGTCTTGGTTCCATATGAATTTATGAGTTTTATGAGTTTTTATATTTTTTTAATCTCTATGATTTTGGTATAAATTGGTATCAAGGAGCAAATTTTTGATTTTTGGTGTTTTTGGTATCAAGTACAAATTTTAAGGTTTCATTTGTATTGTATTGTTGATTTCAATAATTGGTGCATCATTTCTTTTTATCATTTCAATTATTGGTATTTAGAGCATATTTATAATGTTTAAATATAGCATAATTTGAGGGGGAGTTTTCTCCTCCCCATATTTTTGTAAATAGCCTATTTGTTTTGTCATCATCAAAAAGGGGGAGATTGTTGGCCCAAGAGGTTACACTCTCCATTGTTTTGTGTTTTGATGATAACAAACCAAATAAGTGCTATTTGGTACTAATGTTTTGATCTAGATGAATTTCAGGTTTTGTACCATGTTTAGAGCTCATTCGCTTCGCTTTTGCAAAAACTTCTAAGTTCCACATAGCAATGAAGGCAAATTGCACATCAAGGAAGGATCATAGAAGAGAAGGCACTTGCAAGGCATTGGATGGCTCAAAGATTGCTTCAGAGGTCCTTAGGATTTATTTTATAGCTTTATAGCATGTTAAAGAATAGAGAGTAGGTTTGAAGCTCAAACACACACGTTTTCACGCGTATGCCTTTTCCAAGTTTATTTCCTATAAAATATACAAAAATATTTTAACACTAATTCTTCTTCCTACAAATCTGTTTTATGTTGTATATTGATTTTATGTTCAAAATAGTTTTGATCAAAATATTTTTCCTCTCAAAATTCCCTTTGTATTTCAATTTTTAACCTGAGCCGGTCGACCGGCTATATACCACCAGTCGACCGGAGTTCTGGCAGAGTGCACGTATCCGTGTGCACGTCTGTCAGTCGACCGGTAGGCTACCGGTAGTCGACCGAAGTTTTTAGTTTGCTCTCTGGATCTGACCAGTCGACCGGTGGGCTACCGGCCTTCGACCGATAGTTCAACCTTTAGCTTTTCGGTCGACCGGCTGGCTACCGTTAGTCGACCGGTTATTTTTCAAAGTCTCAGTCAGGAGCAGTCGACTGTACCAGTCGACCGATAGTTCATAACGGTCAAATTCTTGAACTATCGGTCGACCGGGCCAGTCGACCGATATGGCCGTTGAACAGTAAACGGGCATATTTTTAATTCTGTTTTAACTTGATTTTTGAAATTAAATATCCGTTGGAGGGTATATTTGGAACTAATTACTTCCTAATCTTCAGTAATTAATTCCTAAACCTAAACCCTAGCCCTCTCCTATAAATAGGGGTGTTTGGGGAGAGTTTCTTTACAATTTTTATTCAAGAGAAAATTCAAAAGTTTGGGATATTTCAAAAGAGCTTGTTTCTTGTTTTTGTGCTGATATTTCTCATTCATTTTCAGAAGTGTTCTTGATATACTCTCTGAATTTGATTTTCTTTCTTCACTTACACAAGAGCTTCATTCCTTCTCAATATTCTCTAAGGACCTTTGTAAGGGAAGAGATATTTGAAAGAGAGAGTTTGTGATCTTTTGATTACTTAGAAATTGTATTGTGCTGAAATTGTAGGAGTTGGGTACTCCATTTGTAATTGATCTTTGTGATAGTGAAAGTAGCTAGAATCCTTCTGGGGAAGGCGGGGAGTAGAGCTGGGTGCTCGAACCTCGATAACATATCCTTGTGTTTGCGATTGGTTTACTTTACTTGCTATTACTTCTTGCTATTGATTGTGACTTGTATCATTCACTTGCATTCATCTCTATATTGTTGCTCATTGCTTCATATTTTTAATTTGGCCCTTGATTAGCATTATCACCTATTCACCCCCCTCTAGGTGATTTTCAATTGATAATTCATAAATGTTATTGTTTCGAAAACCTTTGAATAAAATATCTTTCATATTAGTATCATAAATAAGACAAGCATCTTTTTCAAAAACAATTTTATAACCCTTATCACATAATTGACTAATACTTAATAGATTGTGTTTTAAACCTCTTACCAAAAGAACATTTTCAATAAGGGGTTTTGAAATGTTACCAACTATGCCGGTACCAATAACTTTTCCTTTGTTATTGTCTCCAAATATCACTGTACCTCCCTTTTTGATTTGAACGGAAGATAGTAGTTGCATATGTCCGGTCATGTGTTGGAACACCCACTATCAAGTATCCATTTTTCCTTATTAGGTACCTATAAGATAGAAACAATATATATGGTACCCATCATGATAGGGTCCGAAAAAGATTAGCCTTTAGGAACCCAAATCCAATTGGAATTTGGTTTCCACTTGTTAGTATAAACATAATTCTTAGAATTACACACATCATGTATATAAGATGCAATATAAACATTTTTATCAACATTATTAAGATTCTTAGGAACCCATATATATTTGCATCTAATTCTTTTTGAAATAGTATTTCTTTTCACAAAAGAATTATTATTATGAAGATGTGTAGATTTTACAAAATTAGTTTTTGAAAATCCAATACCAACATGAGTAGGTTTATACATCTTATCTTTTGAAAAACCAAGACCAAAATGATTGTTAGACATCTTTTGAGAAGATAATAAAACATTTAAATTCTCTTTTCCTTTATTAAACTTTGTTACATTTTTCAAAAGATCTTCATACTTAATTTTGAAAACAATCATGTCTTTATCTAAAATAGAAATTCTAGAATTTAAAGAAATAGTTTCCTTTTTAAGTAAAGAATTTTCTTTTAAGAAAATTCATTATCCTTTTTTAAAGATGCAATAACTTTTTCAAAATCTTCATTTTGAGAACTAAGAGAAGATGTTTGAGAAACAAACATGCATTTTCATGAATGAGTCTTTCATTTTCCTTTATTAAAACTTTATTTCTAATCTTTTCATTTTTGAAATTATTATAAAGTTCATTAAAGGATTCTAATAAATCATCATAATCTTGTACCTCATCTTCTTGGGCCATGAAGCAGATATTGGCGGTTTCCGTTGCTTCTTCTTCGTCAGAGGAAGATGAGTCGCTATCATCCCATGTTGCTTGAAAGGCTTTCTTCTTGTTGAACTTGTTGAACTTGTTGGACTTGTTGAAAGTCTTGAAGTGTTCTTTTGATTTCATCAATGGACAATCCTTCTTCATGTGGCCTGGTTTGTTACACTTAAAACAAGTAGGAATATCGTTAGTATCTTTATTCTTATTATACTTACCTTGTTTTAAGAACCTTTTGAACTTTCTTGAAAGCATGGCCATTTCTTCTTCATCTTCATCCGAATTTTCCGTATCTGAAGTTGTATGGAAGGCAAGTACTTTCTTCTTGGATTGATGTTGTTGTTCGTCCTTCTTCTTTCTTCTATTTGCACTTCATATGCCATTAGATTACCGATTAGGTTTTCTAATGTCATAGTGGAGAGATCGTTCGCCTCTTCAATTGCGGTTGTCTTCTTCTCCCATTCCGGTGTGAGTGCTCGAAGGATCTTACGGACTCTTTCAACTTGAGTGTAGTCCTTTCCAAGGGATGCAAGAGTATTGGTGATGTCGGTGAATCTTGTAACCATTTCGGATATGGTTTCATTCTCCTTCATCTTGAACAATTCAAATCTGTGTACAAGAACAGAAATTTTAGATTCTTTAACTTTATTCGTACCTTCGTGTGTTACCTGAAGTGTATACCAAATTTGATGTGCAGAAGTGGATGTTGACACACGATTGAACTCTTCTTTGGTTAAGGCACAAAATAGAGCGTTCATCGCCTTGGCATCAAGATTTGCATTTTTCTTTTGATCTTCACTCCAAGCGTTGTAGTTGGTTGTTGGCTTGGTGTATGATGCTTCTACAATGTTCCAAAGATCGTAGTTGAGCGACTGCAAGTAGATCTTCATTCTACACTTCCAATAATTGTAATTGGTTCCGTCAAATAGCGGTGGTCGTTGTGTAGAATGCCCCTCTTTGAATTGGGATGATGTGAACTCCGTTGTCATCCTTGTATGGTTGTTGCCTTGAACCTGCTCTGATACCAAATGTAGGATCTATAATCAAAGCAACACAACACTAGAGGGGGGTGAATAGTGTTTATAAAAAATTAAACAAACTACTTGCAGGAAATTAAAGTAATCACAAGATTAACACAGAAAATATAAACGCAAACACCGGAGATTTATCCTGGTTCGGTCCTTGTGACCTACATCCAGTCCCCAAGCAAAATGCTTGAGATTTTCCCGTTCTTTACTTGTGTACACCCACAACAAATGCCTTGTACACCACTTGACAAACACCCTTTGCCAAATATGCACAACTTCTCTTCCACCAAGAGAACACGCCTTGTACAACTTTTCTTCTACTCCCAAGAAGACGCCTTGTACAAAATCTTCTTTGAAATGAATACAATGATTTCCTATAGCCTTGATACAGAATGTGTAGTGGACAAGGTTCAGTATAGGAAAGTTGAACTTCAGAATCCTTCACTAAGGAAATGGCTTTTGGTGAAGAACTGAAGTTGGAGATTCAGTTTTCAGGTTTCTGGAAATTTTCTTTTGGAAAAACTGATGGAATGAATTGGTAATTGGCCTTAGGAATAACTTCCCTATTTATAGATGTAGACTAGGGTCAGTTAGGGTAGTTATGGAACCAATTCAGACATTTTAAACGTTGGAAAACGTTGTCAAATGGATCAGATAAGAGAAACTGTCCAACAGTCAGAAACTGCCTATAGTCGACTAGGATACTGAGTTAGTCGACTATCCTAGGCAAAACTTCAACTATTAGTCGACTAGGTTTAGAGATTAGTCGACTAGGGATATGTCTGTTGGAAAATTGGTTTCTGGATAACTGAATATAGTCGACTAGAAATGTCTGTTGGTCGACTATAAACTTTGTTAGTCGACTTAGTAATTTGGTGTAGTCGACTAAGTTTTGATTCAGAAAGAAACAGAGAGTTGGATAATTTTTTGTATATAATATTAGTCGACTTGGAAACTGAGTTAGTCGACTAGAGTATCTGTTAGTCGACTAGGTAGGAAAGTCAAGTCGACTAATTTGCATTCAGAGTCCAAACAGAGAGTTAGGATTTTGGTTTTGGAATGGACTAGTCGACTAGAGGTTTTTGGCAAGTCGACTAAGTTGGGTTAGTCGACTATATCAATAGGGCAAGTCGACTAGGAAAGGATTTTTGTGTAAGTTATCAAGGCTTTTCATATTTTCTAAGTTACACAACAACTTTCCAAAATCACCCAAAATCTTCAATAATCTTCATCTGAGGTAGAGCAATCATCATGAGGTAGAAGTGTTTGTCCATCATCAAAATCTTGCAATTTGAGAGGCTTCAACATCTTGAACTTGTTAGGTTCCAACAACCACCTCGTCCCAGAAAGGAGTATGAAATGATAGAATGATTGACTTGGACTCAGGAAGTATAGGAACTAATACCGACTCAGGAAGGTAACTTAAGTCAAGTAAAGGTTCAAGAGTCGAAATTGGTTCAGGAATAGGGTCCAAGTCAAGAAGTTGAAACTCAAGTCCACATGTATTTTCCAACAATGGAATATGACCTAATATGGGTGATTCCAGTTCAGGAATGATAGGTGGAGGAATCAAAACTGACTCTAAAATATTACTCAAGTTTGGTAACACAACAAGAGTCAATATTGATTCAGAAAGTTGAACTGGATCACAGATTTGAGAATCTAGGTCACATATCTCACTGAGTTCAATATCAAAAAATTGAGAACTTGCCAATTTGTCAATAGGACTTTCAAAATTGTATAATTGGTCAAGTTCAATATGATCCTCAAAGACGGGGGATTCAATTTCATGATGAATAGGCACAGGATCCAACATTAACTCGGGGAAAAGATCGAAATCAGGTGAAGATACCGGAGTCATAATCGAATCAGGAAGTAGAATTGAATCACTAAGTTGGGGTTCAGGATCATATTCATTTTCAAGTTCTATTTCAGGAAAAGGAAAACTTGCTAAACTGTCAATATCTCTTTCAAAATTTGGAGTCTGGGCAAGTTTAAATGGTTGTTCTGAAATGGAATCTTGATTTCTAAAACTACATGACTCTTCGGCTCTAACAGAATGGTTAGTGACATCAGAACTGGTCCAACGGTGAGAATGTAGAGATTCGACCATCATATCTATGTCACGATTACGAGTGTTTTGAGCCTGAGTCATGGCTTCAAGCATCTTTTCATAGTTGATAGGTTCATTGTTTTGATGAAAAGATGAAGAATTATCTTGGAAGTGGTAGTGAGATTGTGAGTCCATCAGACTTTGGGATTTGTGTTTGGACTCACGCATACTCATTTCCAAAATTGATGGTTTCCTATTTTGGACGGGTGGAACTGAGTATGAATCTTGAAAATATTGTGGACTAGGTGGAGAAGGAGGACAAGTTGGTTGATAATTATGCTCAGGGAGGTGAATCCCCACTGACTCGTGAAGAGTTGAAATTATTATGGACACTATAGTTATTAGATGGGGGACATGGGTTATATTGATTCGGATAAGACCAATCCGGCACACTAGGTTGGTTAAAGTCATGATATGCCGGGTTGGTAATATCTGAAAATGAACTCGGTATGTAATATGGATTATTATTGCAGTTGAAAAAATTGTTATCATAGGCCATATCACACAATGGAATACAAACAAAAGAAAGAAAAACAAACAAATAAACTAACAAAGAAAAAGAAAAAATTCTAACCTAAGTTAGGGTAGACTTAGACCTAGATGACTCCTAACTGGTTAGACTGTCCACGGGAGGTTTAATGTAGATTTTGACCATAAGCTAATCAGCCAGGTCAGGGCAAGATTGGTTGGAGGTTTTCCGTCAAAGACGTTCCTTAATTAAATAACCACCAATCTTCGGGCTTTCGGCCCTTAATCCCTTTCCTAGACACTGATTTGACAAGAGTCAAGTTCCAACACCTTTCCCCCTTAGGATAATCTCCTAATTGAGTCCGAGATGTCCCTAGGGCTAACGTCTACTCATTTTAAGTTAGGCTTGGGTTAGTGAGTGCTTGGATTCTGATTTTTGGGTAAGGAAGGGTGATTAAATCCCCACCTTATCTTGTTATTGGGTTCTTGCCCTTAAAATCAATTAGTGCAAGTGTACAAGATATGTAAATAGGAATCACTCAAAGCAATGAAAATCAACCAAGAGATGAATCCTATTCTACATGCAATGCGAACGTACCTTGCTCCAGCACTCTTCAACAGTAAAAATAAATGAATTGAAAAAATGCATGCCTAAAATGCAAACGTCTAATCAATTTTTAACTTTTGCAACAAACGTTTTACTATTGACTATTAGCAGGCTTATATGATGGCATATAAGAAATAAAGAATTGCAGAAAACTAGAATTTGCAAAGCAAGCAGCCCTGCAAAAACCTGTTAGTAGTCAACTCGTCCTTGCCGCGGATCCGCGACTTTTGCCGTGAAAACGCGACAATTCAGAGGGCCCTTGGCCTCTGCTTTCTAGAGCAGAGGCCCAAGGCCACTTGTATGTCACTGCAATATTAATTTCCTGCTTTGATTGCCCTGTAACCTGCAACAGAGAAGAAAATTCGTTTTAGTTCTAAAAAATTTTCAAAAAAATTCAGATTTCAATAAAAACAGGTTACCCTCCCCGGCAACGGCGCCAAAATTTTGATTGATGCTAAACCTGCACACAAAATACGGAATTATAGAACTTAAGAAAGAAGATGTGCATGTGCTCAATTCTTCGCTATAGCAAGTGGCTATGCGGGTCGTAATCCACAAGGAGGGTTTGCGATGGAAGCGTTTACGTTCTTTATTGAAATCGTTAAGAAAACAAAACGATAGTTCTTCTTTGTTTCTTAAATTAACAAAAAAGAAAAAGAAGTAATAGTTAAAGTTAAGAAGAAAGTGAGAGATGAAGAAGGTGGAAAAAATCGGAAAATGGCGAAAGAAAGTGACTATGTACAAGTGAGTTGAAAGAGAATGATTTGGAAGAGGTGATTGGTGATCTAAACTAAGAAATAAAAGAAAAGAAAGAAAGAAGAGTGAAGAATACTTACCTAGATTGATTTATGACTTACTTGGAAACCTTTGCTTGTTCTACCTTTGCTTTGGAGGCGTTCAACGCATAGATCATAAGCTCGAGCTCAGTCCCTGTTCGCATTATATCATCAAGTCTAGCACAAGCATGAAGTGATACGTTTTGAGGAGGAGAACGTCTTCATGAACTATCGTTGGCACTCTCTGTTTGGTACGGAGTAGAAGAATTTGAAGTAAAGTTTCCTTGAATCAGTTGAAAGATTACAACGGACTACTGCTCTGACTACAAGGGAGGGAAGATGTTAAGTCTTGAATCTCCCCTTTGTTTAGTGCTGGGTTCTTCAAGTGGCGGTGGAGAGTGAATCTTGTTCTCCGTTGACCGGATGACCGTCGGGATCGTCAGGGATCTTCTCTTTGGCTGGTAGAAGGAGTAACTCAGCTCTATCTACCAAAACTCTCAAAGAGAAGGTAGGCAAAGGACAACTTGAGCGCAGCAAGTTCTCTGAAGGGCATTACTCTCTTTCTTTTCTCTCAGAGCTCTTTTCTCCTCCTCCGAAAATCCGACCTTCTTTTTCTTCTCCGAAAAATTCACCCTTTCTTCATAGCGATGGGGCTATTTATAGAGGCTCCAGGGGTGAACGTGCCCCCTAAAAGTGCTCCACAATGAGGGGCTGACCTCCCCGCTATGTGGGCGGCGACTGGCCCCATAACCAGGGCGGTTATAACCGAGGCCCAGGTTTCAACCTACGCGCCTTGATACTGTGACGCGGATGTCGAGCCCACGCGCCTTGATGTTGAGACGCGGGTGTCGAGCCCACGCGCCTTGATGTTGAGACGCGGGTGTCGAGCCCACGCGCCTTGATGCTGAGACGCGGGTGTCGAGCCCACGCGCCTTGATGTTGAGACGCCTTGATGTTGAGACGCGGGTGTCGAGCCTACGCGTCTAGAACTTGAGACGCAGGTGTCGAGCCTACGCGTCTAGAACTTGAGACGCGGGTGTCGAGCCTACGCGCCTTGATACTGTGACGCGGGTTTTGGGCCCTCGCGCCTTGATGCTGAGGTTCTGCTTTTAATGGCTTGTCTTTTAGTGATTTTTTTGACAGCCTACAGAACCCCCTCCAAAGTTTTCGATATTCCGCAGTTAACTGGGACGGATTTCGAAATACTTTGGACTCTAGCTGAATTCACCTCTATGACTGGACTGTTAATGCTCCGGGTTTGATCTTATCTGGAGTTGGTCTTCGTGAGTGTACTGTTGAACTCTTTGAGGCCACCAGAGTTGATCGTGTTGAGTGTCTAGATACACAGTCTAAACCTCCCAGATGGCTTTTAGTCTGTCATGGACGCATTTTAAGCCAAGAGTGGACAATCGTCTGCTTGTGCCAGTGTACTGTTGAAACTGATTTGCAGAAGTAAGGACTGAACACCAGCTCTTTTTGAAGAGCAGAGATGGTACTGCTTTGCAGACGCGACTTTCATGGGGTGCGCCTTTTGAAATGAAAAACGCGACTGGTATTTCATTGGGCAGACGCGATGCTAGGCCAGATTGGAAGGACGCGAACTTCGGAGAGACGCGCCTGTTGGGTGCGAATCTGTGCCATGTCATGAGTGCACCGCCACTTGTTCTGGGTAACCGTCGGGACATCACCTTTTGGCGCGCGGACTTCCCGGTTCATTAAATGATCTGTTCCACGCGTCAGACTCCTATTGGACTTTGACGGTCGTGCGGTCATTAAGGCCGACGGGAACCATTAATGGCAGTTATCAGGGGCTACCTATAAATAGGGCTCCCCCTTTAACAACCCAAACTTAGATGGTTTTCTTTTGATTTGCTCTGAGAAATTCCGCCTTCTTCAGAGTTTCTAACAGGGGTCTGTCTCCATGGATGGAGGTGACTCTGTGGATGAAGATGACCCAGAGCTTTCATGCTTCTGTTTGGTCTCTTCAGGAGAAAGCATCTCTTTGATCATCTTTCATGCCCACGTTTTAATGCAGAGAGTTCAACTCTTAATAGAGGCCTCTGCGGGTATACCGTCCCGACTTGCCATGATATTTTTAATCCACCCAGGCTTGCACCTTGGCATCTCTTAAAGAGATATCACCATCTGGATGAAGTCTTAGTTTGTGCATTCCTTTTTTTTGGAATTTGCGCCATCGACTTGAACTTCTCTGGACGCGAGTACAGAAGTCTTTGGCACTTGGCGCTGGCTTTACTCATGAAGCTCGCGTTTTAAGGCCACTGACTTGGATGAATTCCAACTCGGGTTGAAGGTTTCAGACCCGAATCTTGCAACTCCTGTTCATTCAACAGGGAGATGGCAATTTTTTCAGCGTCTGAGTCTTTTCGCGCCTGGTGTGTTAGACGCAGATGCAGAAAATTGGACTGCATTTGAACCCTGCGTGTATCACAGTTTTAACTCCGTCTGTTTCTGCCACCGCGGAAGTTTTGGCTCACTGCGTGGGTCATTTCCGCGTCTGTAGTCTTCGGCAATAACTGCGTCTGTCACTTAATTTTCTCTGTTGAAGTGTATTAAGTTCCAGATGTTCTGATTCCTTTGTTTATTCCTTGCAGGTAGGCTTGATAGTCCTTTTTCTCGTTCGCTGGGCCCGTGGGAGAATATATCGGCCAGCGAACTTGTTCGATGTTCGTCCACAAGGGAAGAAATCATAGTCTCCGTCGTCCACAAGGGAAGAAATCACGATCCCTGACGGGGACTTAACCCTCGTCAAGATCTCTTTGAACGTGACGCACCCGTCATGCTTGCGGGCTGGTCACGGTCACAGTGGGTATGGCGGCGAGGGGGTTACGGTGGATATAGTGGCAGATAGCATCCCCTTCCTCTCTCACCCCAGAAGTGACATCGAGGACACTCCATGTTTGTTGGATGGCCTTCTGGCGAAAGAGATGCTCATGAATGAAGGGTTGCAGGGCTTTGTGCTGCCACCGGACCTCAAGAACACCATTGCTCTTAGCTTAGTCAGCTAGGGCTCTTTCGATGTTTACATCATGCATCGTGGTGCAGCCAGCTTCTATTGTCACCACAGTTTGGCACTTTTCCAAACATCGTGCACTTGGAATCAGATGCGGCTTCAAGGAGTGAGTACGGCCTCTGAGAGAGAGAGAGGGACTTCTTTGTACTCCTTAATTGTAACACTCAATCTTATTGTATAAGAGAGCGTTTTGTATCACTTTCATATGCCTGGATATAAATAAAAGTGACATTTTCTTTCTGCCTCATTCTATTGTCTTGAACCTTTTGTCTTCGTCAGACGCATAGAAGCAGAAGATCTTTGACTTCGTCAAAATTATGATGATAATCTTAATAAGTCCAATTTTATAGGGAAAGATCCTATTTCAGGAACTTTCATAATACTGTCAGAGGTGTAATATTAACTTGACAGAGATGAAATAATGTTTGGTGGACCTGTCAATCTATAAAGGAGAATGACAAGTGAAACTCGTACCCCCAGTGAAAATGGGCCTTTATCAAGGTTTAGGATTCACTTGATTAAGCTCAGCTGGGGATTTGAAGGAAAACACTGTTAATGGTGTAGTATTAACCTAACAATGTGTTTAGGTAGACTTGTTATTCTGTTGAAGAGAATAACAAGTGAGACTAGACTCGCAGGGAATCTAGGAAAATCTTTACTGTTAGAGGTGTGATATTAACTTAACGGGTTGAAAGTTGTCTTGCCAGAAGTGTGATGTTAACTCGACAAGAATGTGAATCAGAGGTATGATATTAACTTGACTCAGAAGCATTTCAGCTTTCGTTTGGGAAAACTGAGAATGTCACTGACATAGGTGTGATGTTTAACTTGATAGTGAGGGTAATGCTAGAGGTGTAATGTGGAACTTAGCATTGGTCATCTCGGCTTGGATAAGGAAGTCGAGGAAAAGTCATGGCCATAGGTGTATTGTTGAACTTAGCAATGACTTAGATGCTAGAGGTGTAATGTTAACTTAGCATCATTCGTTTCAGCTTCAACACGGAAGTCTGAAGGAAAGTGACTGTCAGAGGTGTGGTATTAAACTTGGCAGAAACTTGATGTACTGTTTAGAAGTGTAATGTTAACTTAACAGTAATTTGTCAGAGGTGTGATATTAACTTGACAGAAACTTAATTTGCGATATGAGCAATTTGAGGACCTGTCGTTCTATTGATAAGAATGGACAGGTGGAGTTTGAAGTGCCAGAGGTATAGTGTTAACTTGGCAACAACTGTATTTTGTAGACCTACCATTCTGTGGATGAGAATTGGTAAGGGATTTTGGAGGGGAGAGTGGAGTTGAGTCCACTTAGGATTTTTAGCAAACCCTCAGCTATCAACGGGTTGATATGCCTTTACCAACTACCGTTTGAGTTGGGCTAGCCATGCTATTCCCCTCAGCATGATGAGTTGTTGAAGACTTATGTTGGGCTTAGAAGCCAACATTTTCCTCTATCCCTAGCCGTCGGAGGCGTTGGATATTAATGAAGAAACTCTTCTTGTTTTGATCAGAGGTGTAATTTTGAACTTGATCAGCGGAAGAATACCATTTAAGGATAGTATTTCTTCAAGAACCTGCCATTGATAGGCATCATGAGTGTATCGCCATTCGAGGTTATGAGGCGATATGATCCATTCGAGTAGACTGACTCTACCACAAACGGTCCTTCCCATTTGGGTTGAAATTTTCCTTTTGTCTTGTGCGTCATCACCATGGGTCTTCTGATGGCTAAGACAAGATCGCCTTTCTTGAAAGTTCGCACTTTAACTTTTTTGTTGAAGGCTTTGATAATTCGAGCTTGGTAAAGCTCGATTTGTTGTTGGGCCTGCAAACGCTTATCGTCTAAGGCCTCCAATTCTTGGAGTCGCTGTTGATGCTTCTCCTCTGTTGTCATCTCCGCTATCAAGGCGACGCGTAGAGATGGAATTTGGATTTCCAGTGGAAGCACGACTTCACACCCATATACCAAAGAAAATGGCGTGGCTTTAGTTGGGGTTCGGACAGTTGTGCGATAAGCCCATAAGCATTCACCTAGCTTATCGTCCCAATCTCGTTGACTTTTCGAGACGAACTTCTTGAGAAGCTTGCCAATAGTCTTGTTGAAAGCTTCTGCGAGGCCGTTAGCGGCAGGATAGTATGCCGTCGAGGACACACTCTGGATTCTGAACTTAGCGCAGAATCTCTGGAACGCCTGGCTGATGAACTGGGGTCCATTGTCATGGACAATTCGCCGAGGTACACCGAAACGGTAAATAACATGATGTTTCACGAACTTGATCACGTTAGACGATTTTACCTCCTTCAGAGGAATAGCTTCGGCCCATTTAGAGAAATAATCGGTTATTGCCAAAATAAACCGATGTCCCTTTGATGATGGTGGGCTGATAGGACCAACCACATCCATCCCCCACATTTCAAATGGCTAGGTAGAGGTCGTGGAGTGGAGGTACCCTGGTGCTTGATGGATGAAATCGCCGTGCACTTGGCAGGCGTGACATCTTTTGGCATAAGTGATGGTATCGGCAATCATCTTGGGCCAGTAGTAACCCAATCTTTGGAGTCGATGTGCCAGTTTTGGGCCAGGTTGATGGGCTCCACACATACCATCGTGGGCTTCTTTCAATACCTCTTGGGCCTCCTTTGATGAGAGGCACCGGAGCAAGACCCCGTCATGCGATCGACGATACAATGTTCGTGCAATCGCATTGTAGTAAAATTTAGGGGCTTTCCTTCAAATGGCAGCCGCTTTCTTGGCGTCCTCAGGCAGGATGCCATACAAGACATAGTCGATATAAGGGAATCGCCGGTCTTTAAGCTCTGGCCCGGTTGACAATTCCAGCGCTTCTTTGCCTTGATACTCTCCCTTTGACTCCTGATGGTCTTCGAGGGCAGTTCTCGGGCAATACAGGTCGTGGCTGTAGACGAATACCTTCTCCATTGCTCCAGCTGGAAGAGCTAAGGAGGCCGCGGGGACGCCAGTGCATCTGCATGCGCATTTTGCCTGCGCGGTACATGGTCAATGTAGAAGTTTGTGAACCTCTCGGCCATGTAGATAGTTGCGTTGTAGTAGGGTACTAGGTCTTCATGTCTGACTTCGTACTCCCCGCGAACTTGGCTAACAATGAGTTTGGAGTCACCGTATGCCTCGAGATTTTTAACGCCAATCTCATCGGCGAGCTGCATCCCAATCAAAAGAGCGTTGTATTCTGCTACATTATTGGAGCAAGGCTCAGTTAGCGAGATAGCTCGAGGAATCACATAGTTCTGTGGCGAGACGAGTACTACTCCTACTCCCGCTACAATGTGTCCTTTTGGGCTTGTCCTGGATGCACCGTCAAAGAAGAGTTGCCACACTTGAATTTCGAATGATGTCTGAGTTAGGCAGGCTTCAGCGACCTCATCTGGGAGATCGTCGTAAAGTTTGGTTGCCCTCGGATCTGGATGCTCAGCCAGAAAATCCGCCACCGCTTGTCCTTTAGTGGCCTTCTGTGGTAAAAAGTGCATTTCATATTGAGATAACAATATGGCCCATTTTGCCAGTCGGCCATTTAGCGATGAAGGTTTTGTCATGAGTAACCTCAAGGGGTTGACTTTTGATATGACATTTATGGTTTGGCCCGCCAGGTAGTGTCGCATTTTCTGAATGGCGAACACCAGTGCCAAACATTCCTTCTTGATCGGGTTGTACCGATGTTCGGCTCCGATCATTGTTCAGATAGTAGATCGCTTGCTCTCGTTCTTGGTCATCATGTTGAGCTAGTAGAGCTCCTAAAGAATGATCCATTGCCCGGACGTATACCAGGAAAGATTTTCCGGATATCGGAGCTGCAAGGACTGGTGGTTAGGTGAGGTATTGCTTGATTTCCTCAAATGCTTGTTGACAAGCGTCGTCCCAAATGAACGAGACACCCTTCTTCATTAGCTTAGTGAAGGGTTGGCATCTTCCGGAGAGGTTTGAGATAAACCTACGAATGTACGCCAATCGTCCTTGCAATCCCCTGAGTTCCTTGAGATTTCTCGGAGGTTGCATCTCCCGGATAGCGCGAACCTTTTCCGGGTCCAGATGAATTCCCGTGGAGATTACAACAAATCCTAGGAATTTGCCACTGGCCACCCCCAGGAAGGACTTGGTGGGATTCATCTTCAACTGATGAGCTCGCATGATGTCAAAAACTACCTTCAGGTCAGTTATGTGATCATCTTTAGTGCGGCTTTTTACCGCGATGTTGTCAACATAACATTCCACCGTTTTGCGTATTTGCTGATGGAAAATGGCATTCATGGCCTTTGATATGTTGCCCCTGCGTTCTTCAGTCCGAAGGGCATGACAGTGTAGCAATATACCCCTAGAGGTGTCCTGAAGGAGGTATGCTTTTCGTCATCAGGATACATTTTAATTTGATTGTATCCTGAGAATCCATCCATGAAGGACATTCATTCGAATCCACAAGTATTGTCAATCATGACATCTGTGATTGGCAGTGGGAATTCGTCTTTGGGGCAAGCCTCGTTTAGATCACGAAAGTCGATACAGATCCGGATCTTCCCGTTCTTCTTGGCAACTGGGACAATGTTGGCTACCCAGTCGGGATGTTGTTCTTCCCTGATGAAGCCAGAATCAATAAGTTTTCTGACTTCTGATTGAATTGCCTCCATTATCTCTGGACGGAACCGTCGCTGCTATTGTTTGACAGGTTTTGCGTCCGGATTGATGTTGAGGCGGTGCATAGCCACTTGAGGATCAAGTCCAGGCATGTCCTCGTAATTCCAGGCGAAGACGTCTATATACTCTTGTACAAGAGATATTAGATCCTTCTTTTCTGAAGGTGACAGGCCGTCACTTATGAAGATGGGCTTAGGATTGGCCTCATCTCCTAGATTGACTTGAACAACCTTGTATTCTGTGGGTGGCTCGCGCTGTTCAAAGCGGGTATCCCAAAGAGTATTTAAATGTTTGATCCAAGGATCTGTATCAGACTGGATCATTTCTTCATCTCCGTCTTCCAGGTGGCTTGTTGAAACCATGTTCACTGAAAGTTCTCTGAAGATGTTGCCGACACTGACATCCGACTCCCACGATGACGTGCCTGAAGAGTAATTATGACCTGATGGCCCTCCAGAATCAGAGGCTGATGGGATCGGAGTCGATACATAGCCCAACCCTCGGCGCGTCCGATGATAATAATCGGGGGCTTTCCCTTTCCGCAAAAAGGATCGAAGTAGCGTTCTCCTTCCTTTGCCGAAGTTCAACCTGGGTCTGTTGGTTAGATCGTATCTCATGCACTTCATCATTTTGAGCGCTTTTGGTTTATAATGACCGAACTGAGGGAATTCCAGCTCACCTTCCGATTCTTCGCGGGGCGTTGGTTCAGACGAGATTCGCCCAAAAAGAATTAGTTTTTGGCCTTTCCGTCTGGCTGGAACCATAAATATAGATTCTTGCGCATTACCATTATCTTGGTATGTCCCGAAGGATGATTTTATTGGTACATGCAACGATGTCAAAGCATCCATTGCTGACCAGAGGTCATCATCTACATCAGTGCTAGTATCTGACGGTATTGAATCAGAAGCAAACACAGACAAATATGCTAAATCTAATTCTTCATTAATGTACCAACCGCCTACATCGTCGGTGGTATTATCAACATCGAGCTTATCAATGCTCTTTACAGGTGGATCTAGCTCCCACACACACTCATCTTCCTCCAGCTCAGTATCGGCTTCATTGCCAGAGTCTGGTTCTTCCGGTTGCGGGACTTCATCCGTCTCCCCGGGATCTTGGTATAGTAAGGAGTCTGTGAAATAATTCTCGACCCCTTTGAATGGATGCCTTTCGGCAATCAACGTCTGCACCCTTCCATTCTCATCAATGTATTTCATGACTTGATGGAGAGTAGAGGGAACGATGGAGTTGCGGTGAATCCACGGCCGTCCCAGCAATAGGTTGTAGGAAGTGTCGGCATCAATGATGTAGCATGTCACTTCCGACTTTAAATTTCTAATCTGGCATTTGAGCTTAATCTTCCCCATCGGACGGGTCCTGTTGGCACTGAACCCGTAGATAGTTGTCTGGGTAGGGCTCAAACAATGAGTAGGAATGCCCAGATGTTGCATGACCCGGCGAGGCATGATGCTCAACGCGGACCCTGGATCTACCTGAATGCGGTTCACTTTAGATGATCCAATATACCCTGTGAAGTACAGGGGTCGATCATGCTTCCCTTTAACCTGCATATCCTCTGCCGTGAAGGTGATGCAGGGGGCATTCTGGGAGGTGTGGAGACAATTCTCTACATCTTCCTCCTTCGGCACCTGGGTCATGAAGACCTCAGCATTTGCCAGAGCCTCTTCTAGAGCTTCTCTGGTTGACTTTGACAGCCTAAGAAGTTCATACAAGGTAATGCTGCTGGGATGTTGGCTAGTTGAGCCAGGACATCAAAGCGGTAAGGCCCCGTAGATCCTTCCGCGATGCCCTTTTGAAGGGCTCGAGAAAATCGAGTCTCCTTCTGTTTCTCCACTGGTTGTTTTGTGGAGGGCTTGGTTGGCTCTGCAGCTGGTTGTGGAAGGGTTGCCGCCGTTTCGCCATACTGCTTCAAGTAAGGCTGTCCTGAGCGGGTTTCTGCCACTAGCCGACCGGGTTCTGCGGCCAGAACTATTGTCTCCTCTTCCGACTCGGTTAGCGAAGGAATATCGGTATCCGTTTCTCGAGAAGAGGCACATACCACATTGGAGGATGACGCCTTTGCCTTGCCTTTGGACCTCTTATTAGTTACAGTAGTCCATTGCTGGGCGTCAACAAGGTCAGGGTGGACCCACATGATTTCCCCTCGAGGTGTAGGGACGGGTACTAGGCCCTTCTCTTGTTGCTGGTGAGGATCCGTGTTGACCACTCTTAGCTCTCCTTTCGGAACAGGGACCACCCCCGAAGGCATTGGGGGTTGTCTTCCGAACTGGAGAACTGATGTCATGTTAGCCGTCACCTTCTTCTGCTCTGGTCGGAGTTTTAATACCTCCGCGTCAATCAGGGCCTGAAGGATATCCTTGAAGACGTAGCAGCTTTTGGTGGGGTGTCCCAACATTCTGTGGTATAAGCAGTAATTGGGATTATCGGTTTTACCGACTTCTCCAGGGCGCCTGGCTTCAGGGAGCTTCAGTCTATTGCTCTTGTTGAGTAGTTTAAAGAGCAAATCGACATGTTCCTCCTTGAAAGAATATTACTTGTTGGCGCGTGGCTGGCTTGAAGAGCCACTTCCATTGACCAGTATAGTTTTAGCAGGAGGTTTGGTCTCTGCTGCCAAGTTATCCTTCCTTTTGGCTTGGAGGGATGTGTCTGGCGCACGCCTTGTTGACCTTTCAGGCCTGGGCTTACCTTCCTCTGCTCTGACGCGGGCGACAATCTCCTCAGCCTGTTCACCTTGTTGGACTAATTGCTTCCAGGTGCGGCTTTCAGCAACTCCTATTTGAGCAAGGAGTGAGGTTTGGAGATTGTGGCGGCATGTTTCCACCAGGGTAGCCTAGGTCATTCCGCATGGACATCGGAGTGCCACATTCTGAAATCTTTCCACGAAAGATTTGATGGACTCTCCCTTTCGCTGTTTGGTAGCCAAAAGGGTGGGCATTGTGACTTCCGAGTCGTCTTCGAAGAAGCGCGTTAGAAATAGCTTCTCCAAATCGCCCCAGTTCTTGATGGAGCCTTCTGGGAGTTTCATAAACCATTCAAAGGCGAGCCCTTTCAGGGTGCCAATGAACAGTCGTGCCAAGATGGCATCGTTGCCTACTACATTCCCTGTTTGGGATTTAAAGTAGTAGATGTGTTGGTTGGGTGAACCTTTCCCATCGAATGCTTGAAGGGTTGGAGCCTTGAACTTGGACGGGTATGGAACCAAGTCCCATTCAGCAGGATAGGGCCGGACCACTCCAGCTTCTTGGAGGCCTTTACGGTTGGTAAGGGCCTCGAGGCGTTGCTCCAATTGACTCATTCTTTTAGCATGAGCCTTTCCCTGGTCTTGGTCGCCCTTTACTTGCGACGAGGATTTGGACGAACTAGAAGTAGATCGCGGCCTCTCCTCAGAAGGTTCGGAAGATGAGCTTTCTCCCTTTTTCCCTTGCCCTTCGTCTTTTTAGGAGGAGATTTCCTCCTGTCCTCGAGCAACTGTGCAAGCATCTGCTTGAGGGAGTCGATAGATTCTTGCTGAGAAAGAATCATATCCATTTGTGCCTTCTGGATTTGTTCTAAACGTCTAGCCGTTTCCTCAGGAGTGCCTATCATGTAGGCAGAGGCCTCCTTCTCAACGGAAGAGTTTGAAGCCCGTGATTCCGCTACGGCGGAGTGAGAATCATTCACTTTAATGCCATGGGCTAAGGCATTATAATCAATCGGGAGAATGGCCCCAGTCCGGGTGCGAGTGTGTTGATACACCCCTTCCGGTTCAGAGTCAGACTCATCCGAGCTGACTGCAGGTTGTTTTCCCTTACTCCTGCTTGTCATATTCGCAGTGAGCTCTGGGTACTCAATGTCAGAGAAGGTTCTACTTCTGTGGGAGCGCCTTCTTTTGGCTGACGGGTGAATCAGGGTCAGCTGTCTAACTAAAGACTGCTGGTGCACACCTGAACCACAACGGTACTTGGAGAGCATAGAGATGAGCCGTTGGCAGCAACATGATGAAGTGACCTGATTGGCACTTCTTTTCTTCGTCAAGTAATCCCTCAGATCCACGGGAGGGGGATCGAAGAGATTAACCTCGCAACGTCGAAGACGGGAGGCATCCATGTGCTGTACAGCCTGGGCGCGGGTTTCAGGGACGCGATTTTCGCGCCACGGCTGTAAGACGCGCGTCTGGCGTCTCTGTTGGGACGAGACGCGATTGCCGCACTGCCGCTCAGTGCGTCGGGGCAGAGACGTTTGAGAGAGGATGGGCTGCTGGGCCCCACGCCTATGGGAGCGTGTCTCTCGCGCTTGATGAGGCGCAGAGGCTTCACCTTGGCGTTTGGTGAGTTGGTCTTCAGAGGACCTAGCTTGAGGAGTCTCACGTTTGGGCCGCCAAACGCGGACTTCACGTGTTGGACGTGGCGCGGGCAAGGCGCCAGATTGTACGTCGCGTCCAGCCTCAGTTGGACAACCAGAGGTTCCAACTTGTAGCTGACGCGCACGTCTCCTCTGTCGACGCTCAGCGTTTCGGTTGCGTCGTGGAGGTGGAGAGTGACCAACGATGACCTGATGCTGGACACCAGGGATTTTGACCACGCGGGTCTCCTGAGAGACGCTGACGCGTGTGTTCCGTGCTGCGCAGTTGATCGCAGCGGCAGTTGTGCCTGAGATCACGCGGGCCTTCTGAGAGGCGTTGGCGCGTGTATCTTGCTTGGCACAATTGGCAGCAGCAGCGCCCGAGAGAGCTTCAGATCGGGCTTCGGGGGCATTCCCCGTCGATACCCTGCGGCAGACGCGGGTCCTGGGGCTCTTGGAGCCGGAAGAGAGAAACTCTTCGTACTTTGCCTGGTCGAACTCGACAACGAGCGATTCGACCATCTTTCCCTTACGAAGGACGTCATCTTGCGCCACGATTTGCTCATCAGTGACAAATGTGGTCTCCAGCGGAGTCGCCATCTCTTGTTTGGTACGGAGTAGAAGAATTCAAAGTAAAGTTTCCTTGAATCAGTTGAAAGATTACAACGGACTACTGCTCCGACTACAAGGGAGGGAAGATGTTGAGTCTTGAATCTCCCCTTTGTTTAGTGCTGGGTTCTTCAAGTGGCGGTGGAGAGTGAATCTTGTTCTCCGTTGACCGGATGACCGTCGGGATCGTCAGGGATCTTCTCTTTGGCTGGTAGAAGGAGTAACTCAGCTCTGTCTACCAAAACTCTCAAAGAGAAGGTAGGCAAAGGACAACTTGAGCGCAGCAAGTTCTCTGAAGGGCTTTACTCTCTTTCTTTTCTCTCAGAGCTCTTTTCTCCTCCTCCGAAAATCCGACCTTCTTTTTCTCCTCCGAAAAATCCACCCTTTCTTCATAGCGACGGGGCTATTTATAGAGGCTCCAAGGGTGAACGTGCCCCCTAAAAGTGCTCCACAATGAGGGGCTGACCTCCCCGCTATGTCGGCAGCGACTGGCCCCATAACCAGGGTGGTTATAACCGAGGTGCGGGTTTCAACCCATGCGCCTTGATACTGTGACGCGGGTGTCGAGCCCACGCGCCTTGATGTTGAGACGCGGGTGTCGAGCCCACGCGCCTTGATGTTGAGACGCGGGTGTCGAGCCCACGCGCCTTGATGCTGAGACGCGGGTGTCGAGCCCACGCGCCTTGATGTTGAGACGCGGGTGTCGAGCCTATGCGTCTAGAACTTGAGACGCGGGTGTCGAGCCTACGCGCCTTGATACTGTGACGCGGGCTTTGGGCCCTCGCGCCTTGATGCTGAGGTTCTGCTTTTTAATGGCTTGTCTTTAGTGATTTTTTTGACAGCCTACACTCTCATAACATCGGTGTACTTGTGCTTTGGAATTCACTTGTAAACTCAACAAAAACAAACGAGGTAAAGTAGAAGAGGAAAACGAAAACAAAAGAAAATGAAAGTAAAGAAGAACATAAACAATTGTTACCTTTATTGCTTGAAACTATGGAAGAAAGGAGGAGGGTACATCAGTGTCACTCTCAACATATGCCTCTCTCTCTTACTTACATGAATCATCATCTAACCTAAGCTACATACAAGTTACATAAAAAGAAAAATCTAAACTACAAAATGGAAAACTAGTCTAAACCTATCTCTGCATGTTCGTCCCCTTTTCAGCGCAGATACCGGCCTTTTATAGGCATAAACCCAGTAAGGAGGATCCCGGGGAGGTCAGGGGAGCAAACGCTCCCCCTAACTCCCCAACAATGCCGTGGAAACGCGGCTTTTGCCGCGTTTCCGCGGCTAGGGTGTGGCCAGATGGCCACACCCTGTTGGTGGGTCATCTTGGGATTATCTTCTGACTTTATCCTTTGTTAGTTTCTTCGTTTGAGTCCCAGATTCTGACGAAATGGCCTTGGATTCTTGGCTTTAACCGATCGATTCTGAGAGGATTCTTCTCAACCGGTTTTCCACCTCTTGATTTTGCCCTGATTTACTTGGTGCGAATTAATTCTGATTTAATTCAAAATTTTGGTGGGCTTTGGGCTCATTTCTGTTCATCTCCTTAAAGATTGGGCCTGCAAATAAATTAAACAATTAATTAGGACAATGCAGGCTTTTATTCTATAATAAGTATGGACATATGATATTAAATATGCAACATTAGCGACCAATCAACCACTCCATTGCTGGAATTTTCCTCACTCGGAGTAGACGCATTCAATCTGTCGATCGGTGATAGCTCCACTTCAGGGCCTTACCAGGGTCACGACTCCATTGATGGGATTCCCCACGCGAAAGCAACTATGAACCTGACTCTGCTTCTAGGATTTCCCCCACTCAAAGGCCTAACTCTATTATTGGGATTCCCCCACTCGGAGGTACGGATCACCACTCTGCTGGTAGAATTTTTCCCACTCATAGTTAACGTATCCAATTTGTCGATAGGGGACACCCCTACTGCAGTCCTTTCTTCAATTTGTAGGTAACTAGAGAGCCTATGATTGCACAAGATACATGATGTATTCATGAGGGTTTTCTTGTTTAGATTGCCTCCTCGGTGTACTAGTTTTGTTTAATTGCAGACTGGAGGAATCGAGGATACCGGAGCAGGTACACTCATTCAGGTATTATCCAAACCTCATCTTTGTGAATGTGTGCATGTTACTCATCCTGGGACTATATGGTTGTGTATGTTTAGCATATGATCATGCGAGAAACATGTTATATACATGAGAGTTTCCTTATTTGGATTATCCCCTCGACGAACTAGTTTCGTGTGATATAAAAAGCTGGGCAGACACAACCTTATCGTCTCAAACTATTCTTTTAATACTGCATCTAACATTTAATTCGAGTTGCTGCATTTCATGTTTGTATGCGCATCATCCCTCCATTGTGGGATTTTTTACCACTTGGGGCCTTACTGATTTTCATACTCCGCTGGTGGGATTTTTCACCACTCGGAGGCCCAATTCTGCTGTAAGGATTTCCTCCTTTCAGAGTCCCAAGTTCACGGTTCTATTGATGGCATTTTCTCCACACGGAAGCGACTGTGAACCCAACTCTATTGCTGGAATTTCCCTCACTCGAAGGCCTAACTCTGCATCTAGGATTTTTCATACTCGGAGTATAAAATTTTGCAGGTACCGTTGATGGACTACCCCAACTCGGGAATACCACAAACCTACCAAGCCATCCACATGCCAAGTCAAGTATCCCAGAGTTAAGGACAAGACTCGGAGGAGACACAGTTAATTTCAAACAACACAAATGGTAAAAATAAACTAGGCAAGATTTATGCAATTATTTCTATTCCAAGTACAACCATTTATTCCAAATATTCCAATTCTGATCACATTACTTTAAATTTACTTGATTACATCTAACATAAGTAATACAAGATTATGTTACATTTCTGTATGTGCGTTTTTGAAAAGAAATCCAGATGATCACCCTTCTATCCATCAAGTCCTACCAAACAAGTCGCCAATGCTGAAGCAAACAAAGTTCTGCATATCGGAGAACACTTCACGGAGGCACAACCTTATTGTTCAAGCCACCATCCAAAGATCTCGGAGGATGTTCATGGAATTCTTTCACAAAAATAAGAGATACGTCAAAAACCTTCTCCTCTCCACCTGAAACTTGACTCCTAGGAAGCCAGAAGGACTCCGACAAGATATACAAGCCGGTGATGGTACCCACCAATGATCTTTTTTTATGAGGAAGAAGTCAGAGCTCCAGAATAAGGAGTGCTTCATCGGCGACATTCTTAGGAATACCCTCCATACTTCTCTCATGTTTCTTGCCATGATAAGAGAGTCTCTAAGCGTGAAGCAGCAGCCCTTCGACCAGAGTGCAGACTGTCAGACATGAAAGATGGTGATCGAATCGGATCCACCTCTGTGACTATCCGGACAAACCCCATTCCTTTGTCATATGTGCTACCAAGAAAGAAGAACACTGAGCCCCGAGATGAGAGTTGGATTGATCCGATCAAAGATCAGATGAACAAATCAGATCAAAATGGAAGCCCAGCCCATTGATCAGAGGAAAACCGTGCACAAAGTATGTCATTTTGAAATCAAAAATTAAAGTTTGAGTGCTTTGACTTTCTCAAAATTTTCATTATAGCACAAGGCTAAATGGGTCAAATACACAAGAATAGGAGGTGATAGAAGTATTAATTGTATGTTCACGTGTATGTTAACGATTTTTCTTATTTCAAAGAATCAAAAAAATAAAATAAAGAATGAAAAGAGAAGAGTACGGTGAAAACAAAGATAGAAACATTGAAGAGAATGTATTTGTGATTTTGAAATTATTTCTAAAATAAAGTAAAAAGAAAGAAAAGTCATGGCTACTAAGTACTAATGGCTCCACCAATATGCCAACTCTTAGTGATAGTTGCCACATATGTATCCTTGGCCATCACTAGTCCTTGATTCAAGAGCTTTTCAAAGTATGACCCATAAGATTACTCATCACATCCAAACTCAAATAAATAAGTGCAAGGTACACTTAAACCATCAAAACTACACTAGAGCAAGCATGAAAAAAAGTAATATTAGCTTATTAGAGAGTTAGATGTTAGAGTATTAGAATCCAACATCATGATTCATCAATGGCTCTTGCAAGAGTAAGGCCAAGTAGAGGCTAATAGATTCATGTGGATTATAAAGTAAGGAGTTAGCAAGTTAGTAGTTAGTAGTTAGATGTTATGAGAGAAAATTAGCTAAGCATGTAAAAGGTTAGAGAGAAGAAAATAAATAGAGACAAAGAGAGAACCTTTCATAGAGTGTCACCCTCCATTACAAGAACTCTACTTTCATCCTAAGAATCACTCTCTTTATTTTTATAAGATCTAAAAGAAAATTACAAAAGAAAAAAAATACTAACCTACACTAAAGAGAAAAAAACCTATGCTAAAAACCTTCCTCCTTCCTATTCTGCTCAGCTCCAAGGGTATTTATAGCAAAATTGGCCACCAGGGTCAATGCGGGTCCATGCGTTGAAACTTGACGCGTGGCTCCACAGTACTGCCGCAGAAACGCGGCAAAATCCGCGTTTTCGTGGCAGTACTGGCGCCACGCGCGCAGCGCTAAAGTGTGCAGCCTTTGCCGGCACACTACTCCTGGCACCTGCTATCGGTTTCTTGATATCTGCTCCTAAATTTGGCAGATTTGGTCTTCAAAAGTCTTGGGCTACTTCTAGGCTCTTAAAATCCCTAATTAAATGAGAGTTTGGGGTTTCTTTTTCATTTCATGTCATGGACTTAGAAAAACACAAGAAAACTATTATTAACAGAATTTTATTCCGAATAAATGTGAAGATGTGGCATGAAATATGCATATTTGGAGACTAATCACACCCCCACTCTTATCTTTTACTTGTCCCAAGCAAAAACAAGAAGAAAAACTAACTAAGAAATTTATTACACTACTTTAGTAGGTAACGCGATTGCACGGCGCGTGTACAATAAGCCGTTAAACCTCTAGGTTTCTCCTAAATGAGGTGTTTTATCTCCTGAGGGTTTTCGGCGGATTACACCCACAAAATTCATAAAGAAAGAAATCAAATGTTAGTATTTTGAAAACTCATTTTGAGATAGCGAAAATGTTCTCCAAGGTCATAGGCTTATCAGAAATTATTCTTCCTTCAACTAAGTCTAAATGCAAGTTCTTATTATAAATTAAAGATAAGGATTTTGAAATTGAGTTGATTCTTTGATCTTTCATAAAACTATTAGATAGTATGCTCTTTGTGAGCAGTGAAGATTTTCGGGATATTAATTCTAACTTTCATGCCATTTATTTGGATATATATAATTTTTTTTCTTCCCGTAGTTTTTTTGGGCTTTCTAATTTACCCAGGTAATGAACCTTTAGCCGGTGACTCCTAAACCAGATGATTTTAGGGCACCAGTTGAGAAAATATCCTTCGAGCTTAAGGACTCAAGTGAATAAGGCCACAAAACTAAGGGGGATTATTTTATTTTTATCCACCATTTTATGCGTGAATAATCATACTTCCTGAGGCATAATTACCCAGCTTTAATAAGTGATTTTTATATATTTTTATTTCTTTATGCCATTTTCAATTTTTGTTTCAATCTAAAAATTGTGTAAGTGTGCAGTACATATATTTAAGGCAAAAAATTTAAGATCAAATTATCTTTTCAATCTTACTTTCTTATCTTAAAATCTAAACAAGATTTATTATTTTGACTCGGTTTAAGAATTCATAATTTTAGGTCTTCCTAATTTCTAAAAAAACTATTTCTATTATTTCAAAAAGTTTAGTGAAAGAAAAGAAAAAAATTTCTATACAAAAGAAAAATCTAAAAAAATTTCTAAAAAGAAGTGTAAATGAAAGAAAATTTAAAACAAATTACGTTAATAAATCCTTCCCTACACTTATCTCATACAATGTCCTCAATGCATCATGAATGTGTATATGCATGAAACAAATAAGGAAGGAAAAATTACCTCAGGGTGGTGATTCTCATGGTTGTCTGATGGCATAAAATGCGACCCAGCTTAAAGATTGTGAAATTCGAAGGAACCCACCATTGACCTCTCCAATACAATCCAATATTATGATATATGCATAGATGATTTTTATTAAGAATTTTATCCATCTAATTTCTAAAATTTAAAAATAATTTCAGAGTCTTTTGTATCAACACCTTTTTCCCAAAATGGAGTGTGAAATGATGGAATGACTGATTTGGGCTCAGAAAGTACAGAAACTAATATCGACTTAAAAAGTTGACTGAAATTAACTAAAGTTTCTGGGGTCGAGATTAGTTCAGGAAGTGGGTCCAAATCAAGAAGTTGATGTTCACAGACTTTCCCCATCAATGATGTATGATCTAAGATGTTGGTGATTCAACTTCACAGTGTACTGGTACAGGATTCAATGTTGACTCCAGAATATGAAAAAATCTTGTAAAGATATCGAAGTCATTATTGAATCAAAAAGTGAAATGAAAGTACCAACTTATGGATCAAGATCACATTCATGCTCAAGTCCAATTTCGAAAAAAGGATAACTTGCCAAAATATCAAGGTGGTTCTCAAAATTTTGATTTTGGTCAAGTTCAAATAGGTGTGCTGAAATTGAATCTAGGTTTCTAAAACAACGTGATTCTTGGGTCAATCGATAGAGTTAGAGATATAAGAATGGGTCAAAGGTTGGGAAGAAAGAATTTTCTCACTTCTATTGATCAATTCGCTCAATATTGATTATAACCTACTGATAGGCTGGGTAACAGAATTTTGAGTCTGAATCATATCTTCTATACTCTTTGTAATCGGTTCTTCTTGAAAAGGTGAGTATGAAAGTTAGTTTTGAAAATTGTGGTGATATCGTGAGTCCATCAGATTTTGCGATTGTTGCGCGGACTCATGGAAGGCTTCCATACTCATTTCCAGGATGGATTTTTTACAGTTGGATGTTCTGGAAAAGAAGTCTGTGAAGATTGATTCTCGGGAAATGGTGAGTCCAACATGTTATGAGAATGTTACTCGGACTCACGCAACCGTTCTATAATCATGTCCAAGACTTATGATTGGTCATTTTTAAAAGGTGGGACTGAGTATGACTCTTGAGAATATTGTGGAATTTGGGAGGCCAACATTTCCTAAAATTTTCGTTCGGCCTCCTACATGGCTTCTATACTCTTTTCTGACTCAGATTTTTCTTCTATGGGTGGTTCTGAAAAAGAAATTTAGGAAGAATAGATAAGGTGGTTAAAAATTTGACTCAGGGGAGGTGAGTCCCCATAGACTCTGTGAAGAATGGAAATTATTTTGAAATTTTGATCATAGAATTAGAGGTATGGGTCATATTGAGTCAGACAAACTCAATTCGGCCTATATGGTTGGTTCATGTTATACATAGTCAGATTGAAGTTATCCAAGTCAAATAAGGTTGGGGTGAAAAATGGATTCATTTGATTGAAAATTTTTTGGTTATATTCCATTTTATCATAATAATCACAAATAAAAAGAAAAATAATAAACAAATAAAGAAAAAGAAAATTTCAAAAACAAGCTTATACTAGAGTTGACCTTGACCTAGACGACTCCTAACTGGTTAGACTGTCCACGGGCATAGCAATCTAACCATAAGTTAATCAGCCAGGTAGGGGCAAGTCCAGTAGGAGGTATCTATGCTTGAGCAACGGGCCTAATTATGTCAAACCACTGTTCTTTGAGATTTAACCTCTCAATCCCCAACCTTTGACACCGATTTGATAAGAGTCAAACTCTAACAACTTTCTCCTTAAGTCAATCTCCTAAATGAGTCTGAGATGTCCCTAAGGGCCAACGTCTAGCAAGTTTTGTTTAGGCTTGGGTTGTGTAAGTGGGGAGGTAGTTTTTGGGCTAAGCGAGGGTAATGACCTCCCACCTTATCTTATGTTGGGTTTTACCCTTAAGTTTAATTCGTGCAAATATGCAATATAGACAAGAATGAACATAAAAAGTGAGTAAATCACCCACGTTTTTGTCCTAACTATATGCAATGTAATATGTACGCCTCAGTCCAGATCACAATAACAAAAGAACAAAATACAGTATATTAAAATTGAAATCGACACGTGCCTAGATGCAAATGTCTAAACTATTTTAAAACATCCAATTACCATATTTTAGTTCTCAATTATTATATTGCACAGATAATATAAATAAAAAACTAGCAGATTACATAGATATATATAAATATAGAATACCCTGCAAAAAATTGGAGACCAAAGCCACAAAAAATGTCGCGTTTTTGCGGCGAACAAGGCCTTACCACGGAAAAACAGTGGGCAACAACTCCTTGCTTTCTTGAGCAGGGAGAAACAGGGGAGTATGGATTTCTGCTGCTGTTAGATTCTAAAATTTTTTACTTGTACCCAAAAATAAAGAAGAAATGTTAACAAAAACGTGAAATCAAACCGTTCCCATTGTTCGCGTTTCGAAGTTCATGAAAAACTCCATCATTGTTGAATCACGTACAAGTTATGAAACCTATACTTGCTAGAATCTTTTTAACAAAGTGTGTAGTGACAAGTATAGGATCGAATCCACAGAGACTTGTTCTTGAAAATTTAGTTATTAAAAATCTCACTTTTATCTTATTCTAGTTGAGAAATCCATGGATGAAGGTTGAAATTTTTTTTTTAAAAAAATAAATAAATAAATAAAGATCTTGTAGAAGAAAGCAAAAGCAAAATAAAAATATAAATAAAGTAAAGAAAAAAAAAGAAGAAAGAAATACTAACCTTTTTGCGAAGATTTGAATAATCAAAGTGAAAAAAAAGAAATTAAGAGATTGGTACGAAGGGAAGAAGAGGATGAACTAGTGCACTTGTTTCTTGTCGTTGCCTTGTTGTCTCCCTCCTCCAAGCGATGCTGAAAACAAAAGAAGCTAATAAAAGAAAAGAGATGACTTCATGAAATCAAATATGCAAGAAAAGAATAGTATAAAAAAATAAATAAAGAGAAAATTAAAGAAAAACTAAGACTGAACGCCGCAAGATCATGAAGAAGAATTCTAAATTTTATTCAATACACATCAAATACAAAGCTCTTGACCTCTCCAATCTCGCACTACGACACTCAAAACTCTATTTTTCTAGCTTTTCAGCCCTCTGGTCTCCTTCCTCTCTCTCAATGAATACAGGTATTTATAGGAAAATAGTAAGAGAGAGCGTAGGGAGATAGGAAGAGCTGGCTATTTTTGATTTCAATCTTCCCCTTATCTCCAAACTTGATTTATCTAGAATTCTAATCTACAGCTTATTGGCGTGTTAATTGCTGAATATTACTCATCAGATGACAGAATTCGAAATAGTAATCAAAATAAGAATTTTAGCCCTTTAAATCTTCTTTCTATATCATCTTGAATCATCAGATTTGAGATTCGGTAGCGAAAGTTATGATTAAAATGCTAAACTGTATCCAGTCTGAATCCGAATCTAAATTGCTTCATCTCATCCGCTGATCTTCTCTCTATCCATTTATCCTCAGCAAAACAAATAGAGTCTTCAAAAATTCATTTTTCTTTTAAATTTTTATAGTATTATCTTATCTGATAAATTCAATCCTCAGATAAGATAGACTAAAGATTCTCTGAATTTGAGTCGATCACTGTTTGATTTGAACTTTTGGTTTGTTTGGATAGGATCCATGTTTATCTTCTCTTTATCATCCTGCAAGGATTAGGACATTAAGATAAGTGAGTTTGTAATAATTTATTATAGAATATATGTAGGACTGTAATAATGTTTATGCAATATATGTGTCCAAACACCCATCCCCGACAACGACGCCAAAATTTGATCGGAGAAAAATCGTGCACAAAATGTATTGTTTTGAAATTAGAAATTAAAGTGTGTGTGCTTTAGCTTCCTTGGTACTTCCGTTATAGCATAGAGGCTAAACGGGTGAATCTACAAGGATGGGAGGTAATAGAAGCATTAACGGTATATTCACATGTATGTTAACGATTCTTCAATGTTTCAAAGAATAAAAAAAAGAAACAGAGAATGAAAAGAGAAGAGTACGGTGAAAACAAAGATAGAAAAATTGAAGAGAAGGTATTTGTGATTTTTAAAATTATTTCTAAAACAAAGTAAAAAGGAAGAAAACTCATGGCTACTAAGTGCTAATAGATCCACCAATATGCTAACCTCTTAGTGATAGTCGTCACACATGTATCCTTGGTCATCACTAATCCCTGGTACAAGAGCTTTTTAAAGCATGACCCATAAGATCACTCATCACATACAAGCTTAAATAAACAAGTGCAAGCTACACTTAAACCATCAAAACTACACTAGAGTAGGCATGGAATAAAATAACGTTAACTTGTTAGAGAGTTAAATGTTGGAGTATTAGAATCCATCATCATGAGCCATCAATGGCTCTTGCAAGTGCAAAGCAAAGTAGAGGCTAATAGATTCATATGGATTACCAAGTAAAAAGTTAGCAAGTTAGTAGTTAATAGTTAGATGCCATGAGAGAAAATTAGTTAAGCATGTAAAAGGTTAGAGAGAAGAAAATAAATAGAGATAAAGAGATAATCTTTCATAGGGTATCACCCTCCATTATAAAAACTCTTACTTTTATTTTAAGAATACTCTCTTCACTTTTACAATATCTAAAAGAAAGAAAAATAAAAAAAGAAAAAGAAGAACACTAACCTACACTTAAAAAAAGAAAACCTATCCTAAAAACCTTCCTCATTCCTACTCTGCTCAGCTTTAAGAGGTATTTATTGTAAAATGGGCCACTGGGGGTCAATATGAGGCCACGCATCGAAACTCGACACGTAGCTCCACAGTACTACGGTGAAAACGCGACAACAACCACATTTTCGCAACAGTACTGGCACCGTGCGTGCAGCACTGAAGTGTGCAACTTTTGGCTGCACACTACTCCCTGTACCTGCAATCGGTTTCTTAATATCTGCTCCCAAATTTGCCAGATTTGGTCTTCAAAAGTCTTGGGCTACATCTAGGCTCTAAAAATCCTTAATTAAATGAGAGTTTAGGGCTTCTTCTTCATTTCATGTCATGGACTTATAAATACACAAGAAAACCATTATTAACAGAATTTTATTCATAATAAATGTGAAAATGTGGTATGAAATATGTATATTTGGAGACTAATCACACCCTCACACTTATCTTTTACTCGTCCCAGCAAAAACAAGAAGAAAAACTAACTAAGAAAATTATTACACCACTTTCGTAGGTGACGCGATTGCACTGAGCGTTTGCAACAAGCCGTTAAACCTCTAGATTTTCCCTAGAGGAGGAGTTTTATCTCCAGAGGATTTTCAACGGATTACACCCACAAAATCCATAAAGAAAGAAATTAAATGTTAGTACTTTGAAATCTCATTTTGAAATAGAGAAAGTGTTGTCCAAGGTCATAGGTTACCTAGAATAATTCTTCCTTAAACTAAGTCTAGATGCAAGTTCTTATTATAAATTAAAGGTAAGGATTTTGAAATTGAGTTGATTCTTTGACCTTTCATAAAACTCTTAGATGGTATGCTTGTGAACAGTGAAGATTCTTGGGATATCAATTCTAACTTTCATGCCGTTTATTTGTATATATATAATTTTTTTCTTCCCGTAGTTTTTTAGGCTTTCTAATTACCTAGGTAAAGAGCCTTTAGCCAGTGACTATCAAATCATATGGTTTTAGGATATAAGATGAGAAAACATCCCTCGGGTTTAAGGACTCGAGTGAATAATGTTGGCCCAAAGGCCTTCCACTCTAGTTTTGATGATGATTAACTCATGTAGTTATGTTTACTAATAATCTTGTGTTGTTTAAGTTTCAGATCATTAACCAAGATATTAGTTGGTGATTAGCTTCAACAAGGAGTTTAGAAGCTTTTCATGATAATTCCAGGGCCAAAGCTTAAAGATCACACATTGCCTAGCCCATGGATGGAGTTTTGGAGCAAGTCTACTTAAAGATGAAGATCATCAAGAAGACTTAGGTATCCTAGTTTAGATAGTGTGTTTTAGATCCATTTGTAAAGCTCAGTATAGTTGATATGCTCAAGTGCACAAACACACACGTTTTCATGTTTTGGATTTGGTTTTCATGAATAATAGATCAAAACAAGTTTACTTTATTTCAAGTATATTAGATATGTTCTAGATATACATACATGCTATAAACTTACTAGACAAACTTATTTTGACTATCCTATTCATGATTTTGAAAAATCAAGTTTGTTGAAAATATAAGTTTTGTTTTTGATAAAATTTGCAAGACTCAAAAATGAATTGATATGATTAATATATGTCTTGAAATTTTTATCACAAGTTTGTGTTTCCATATAAAATGATAAAATTATTTTTGGTGATTTTTAGAAGTGTTAAAAGATTTTTAGAAAATATTTTAACATGTTTTTCTGACCCAGTTTCTGTTCCAGGCTTCTATTAGTCGACTAAGTCAACTGACCTAGTCGACTAGGCAGAGGTCGGTCGACCGGGTTGGTCGACCGACGTGCACAAAACTGTGCACGTTTGGAGCCTTTGGGACGGTCGACCCGGACGGTCGACCGGGTCTGAGAGCTCTGCTCTCTGTTTGTTTCGGTCGACCGGGCCGGTCGACCGCAGTTGCCCAACGGTCATATTTCTGACCGTTGGCGGTTGACCGGGCCGGTCGACCGTTGCCTGTCAGAGCTGCCAGCTCAGCTCTAACGGCTAGTTTTGTATTGGGGCTATATATACCTCATCTCTTCATAGTTTTTAGAGAAGTTTTTAAGGGCAAAAATTTCAGACCTTCTTAAGCGTTTTTAAAGAGTTTTCAAAATTGTTTTGGGCTTTAAACTTCCAATTTGAATTGTGTTTTGGGTTTTTAGAAAATCAAAGAAAATAGGAATTTGGGATATTTGTATTGGTTTTCATTCTCTATCTTTTACAAGAGTTTTCCCAAGTATTTTCTTTGTTGCTTGTTTCCAAAAACACCTAGTTTTTCACACTTGAGCTATCATACTATCCTAATCTATTAGGATCTTTGTTTTGTGAAAAAGAGAGAAAAGAGAAGTGTTTGAGGTTAAGCCTCTAAATTGTAAACCCTCCTTGCTTTTGTTATATCCCTCTTTGGTAGAGTTGATCGGAGTGGTATTGTGGTTGGATCCCTCTTCGGTAGAGGTGATTGTGTTTGTAATGGCTACGGGCCTTATCCCTCTTCGGTAGAGGTGGATTGTGGTTGTATAGCCTCGGTGGCTTTGTAAGGATTGAGAGAGGAGTTTGATACTCCTATAGTGGATTGGAAATCCTACACGGTGGTGTCGGCGGGGATGTAGAGCTAGGGGCTCGAACCTCGAAACATATCCGTGTGTTTGCGTTTGATCCAATATCTCTTAACTCTCTCTCTCATTTATTTGTGCAAAGCATCATTCATATCATCATACCATATTTGCTTGTGTTGAACATATATTCATATTGTCATATCATATTTACTTGCTTGTGTTGTGCCTTGCATAATTCTCATTGCTATATCTTGTATATGCTTAGTTGTTTGTGTGTGCCTCACTTGTACCTAATCAACAAGAGCTTCACATAGCACCTCAACCCATTCAAGGGGAATCAAGAGGAGTTAGTCCAGAGCCCTTCACGGGGAATTCGGCTACACTTGTTGATTGTATTAAGTGTGATTGCAATATTTGCATTAGCTTCCGCATTTAGCGCACTTAGTTTTGTATTTAGTTCTAGATTAGCATTTACACCTATTCACCCCCCCTCTAGGTGTATTTCAATTGGTATCAGAGCTAGTGCTCCTGATACTTAGGCTTAACATCCTAGGAGTGAGATCCATTTGCTTGCTAATCTATTGTTTGCATTTGCTTGTTTGCACACATATAGTTTTCCATGGCCTTCATGACCCCACCTATGTTTGACCCTTCCAACATTCATGTTTGGAAGATTAGGATGACCGTTTATTTACAAACCCTAGGTCATAAAGTTTATCTTGCCATTACCAAGGAATCCTTCCTTAGTGATAGCAATCATATAGGGGCCAATGCACAAGCCCTAGAGGCCATTGGAAGCACATTATCTAAAGAATATCTTTTGCGTGTTTCTAACTTTGATTCCGCTTTTGTAGTGTGGAACAAATTGACAACCACCAACACCTCCAAGCTTCAAGTCCAAATCCAACAAGAAGAGGAATCTAGTGGAGAATCCGAACCACAACAATGCTATATGGTCCAAGGGAATGACTCCCTTGAGGTACACTCGAAAACTCAACTAGATAGTAATGATTGTGCTAGTTCTTCAAATGATTATGTTGATTCCCATGCTTTGAATGAGGAACTATCCATAGTTTGTGAAAAATTAATAGAAAACTATAAGTTTTGAAAAAGAAAAGTCTAGAAATTGAAAAAGAAAATAAATGTTTGCATTCTAGACTTGATTGTGTTTTGCAAGAGAAGGTTGAGGTCTATAATGAAAGGGATGCATTGAGATCTCAATTGGAACTTGCACTTAAAGAAAATGAATTTTTAAAATCTAAAAATGATTGTGAAACTCTTTTGAAGAAAAATAAAAATTTGTCTTCCAAAATTGATTTTATTTTAAAAGAGAATGTTGATTTGAAAAACAAAATTATTTCCATTTTAAATGATTTAGTGTGTGTTTAAAGAAAAATGTTATTTTGAAAAATAAGATTGATGCACATGTTTGCCATGCTAGTGTAGCCTCTTCATCTAGTCTACCTAATGCATGTACCTCTTCTTCTAAGATTAATGATGATATTTGTATATTAAAGAAGAGAGTAGATTGTTTGGGCTCCACTATGAGCCAATGTGCTAAGAACCATACACGCTTGGAATCCTTGGTTCGAAAGAAACAAGTTCCATCTTTTATGCATGCACACCCTCCACGGCATACACATGCTCCTCACGGACACACTTCTCACATGTATGCTCATGTGTACACTTGTACACATTGTGGCCAAAAAGGCCATCTTGCTAAATTTTGCTATGATCGTTTACATGTTGAGAATTTAGCAAAGAAATTTGTTTGGGTTAGGGAAGGGACTAACCCCCATGGACCCAACAAGATGTAGGTACCAAAGACCACCCCTCCTATTATTTTTGATGTAGGTGTGGGCTCTCACATGACGTGAGAGTGATGACACCTTGGAGTGGATGCGTTCCGGACTTAAAGGAAATCAATTGGATGCATCACTTTCAAGGGAAGTGTTTTGGTGGAGAGGACCACCATGTTTTGGAGACAAGGAGAGTTGCTTCTTCGGTTTTGGTAACAATCCTTTACTTCCAACTTATTGTTTACATGCTTTCCATTTCATGTTTTATAGCATGTTTTCATTGTCTATGGATTAGTGTGTAAATATCATATTTATTAGATCCTTGACATACATGTAGAGTATTTGAGACACACATGCTTATGTGAACCCATACTTAGTGTTCTCACTATTGTTTAAGCTATAATGTACATCATGAATCTAATACATGTGAATTTACTTAGTAATCATGTTTTAGTTTTATCATGATGATTTTTTTATTGAGTTTTGATGCTTCATGTGTAGGTTACTTGTTTAGATGTTAGTTTTCATTAAGACTAGGATTTATACTTGTGCATATAGTGGGCCACAAATAAATTTATATATGTTTGGGCTTGATTGCTTATTTGAACCCATTAGATGTGCTAGTATAGTCTAGTTTTGATGATTCATACATTTCAAACTTGTATTCCATTTTTGATTTGTTTTATGTGTATAAGTTTTCAATTCATGTATATGTGTATTTTGCCAAACTTTAAGATATACATGTATACCCCTTGAGTCATTTGCCTTTCATGCAAATCTATACATGGACTCAATTGTGTTTAGGGATATGTATGTATACTTGTTGTTTTGACAATTCATACATATACCTTGAAATGAAATGTGTTTTGGTAAAGATTTAGTTTGATTTTGTGTTTAATTGTTTAACTTCATGTATATGTCTATCTTGTCCAAACTATTAGATATACATGATTATCCTTCATGTAATGCATATGTGTAGGGAAGCTAACTTAGCGTCTTCCTCTTCATGAATGTATATAGCATATAACATCTATTGATCTTTATTTATTTCAATTGATGTCAAGATGCTTCATTGACATATTTATCTATTGATATCATGTTGTTTATAGTCACCCCTTATTGACCTTGTTTTTTTTTTTTTGTTTTAGACAAAAAGGGGGAGAACATTATTTTATTGTTTTGATTGCCTTAAAAGGGAAGAAAGATTTTTACCCCTCATTTTATTGTTTAGATGTTTAACCCCTTCTCGATCTTTTTGTTTGACAAAAAGGGGGAGAAAAATTTGTTTGATTTGATTTTACTTTGTTTACCCCTTTGTTGATGATTGACAAAAAGGGGGAGAATTATTTTAGAGGTTAACATGTTTTTTATATATGCATACTTATGTTTTTGCATATATTAAGTTTTATTGGTAAGTATTAAGTTTTTATTGGTATTTAGAGCATCTAGTGTTTTTGTTGTTAATGCTTTATTAATTTAATTGGTAACTAGAGCTTCTAGAACATGTGTTTGTGTTTTATGCATATTAATGCATACATGTTTATGTACATTCATTGCATACCATTTATTATTTATGTCTATGCATGAGTTAAGGGGAGTTTTTTTTGAAGCTTAACTTTAATCCATGCATATATAACTCCATGAGTTTTGTCATCATCAAAAAGGGGGAGATTGTTGGCCCAAAGGCCTTCCACTCTAGTTTTGATGATGATTAACTCATGTAGTTATGTTTACTAATAATCTTGTGTTGTTTAAGTTTCAGATCATTAACCAAGATATTAGTTGGTGATTAGCTTCAACAAGGAGTTTAGAAGCTTTTCATGATGATTCCAGGGCCAAAGCTTAAAGATCACACATTGCCTAACCCATAGATGGAGTTTTGGAGCAAGTCTACTTGAAGATGAAGATCATCAAGAAGACTTAGGTATCCTAATTTAGATAGTGTGTTTTAGATCCATTTGTAAAGCTCAGTATAGTTGATATGCTCAAGTGCACAAACACACACGTTTTCATGTTTTGGATTTGGTTTTCATGAATAATAGATCAAAACAAGTTTACTTTATTTCTATGTATATTAGATATGTTCTAGATATACATACATGCTTTAAACTTGCTAGACAAACTTATTTTGACTATCCTATTCATGATTTTGAAAAATCAAGTTTGTTGAAAATACAAGTTTTGTTTTTGATAAAATTTGCAAGACTCAAAAATGAATTGATATGATTAATATATGTCTTGAAATTTTTATCACAAGTTTGTGTTTCCATATAAAATGATAAAATTATTTTGGTGATTTTTAGAAGTGTTACAAGATTTTTAGAAAATATTTTAACATGTTTTTCTGACCCAGTTTCTGTTCCAGGCTTCTATTAGTCGACTAAGTCAACTGACCTAGTCGACTAGGCAGAGGTCGGTCGACCGGGTCGGTCGACCGACGTGCACAAAACTGTGCACGTTTGGAGCCTTTGGGACGGTCGACCCGGACGGTCGACCGGGTCTGAGAGCTCTGCTCTCTGTTTGTTTCGGTCGACCGGGCCGGTCGACCGCAGTTGCCCAACGGTCATATTTCTGACCGTTGGCGGTCGACCGGGCGGTCGACCGTTGCCTGTCAGAGCTGCCAGTTCAGCTCTAACGGCTAGTTTTGTATTGGGGCTATATATACCCCATCTCTTCATAGTTTTTAGAGAAGTTTTTAAGGGCAAAAATTCCAGACCTTCTTAAGCGTTTTTAAAGAGTTTTCAAAATTGTTTTGGGCTTTAAACTTCCAATTTGAATTGTGTTTTGGGTTTTTGGAAAATCAAAGAAAATAGGAATTTAGGATATTTGTATTGGTTTTCATTCTCTATCTTTTACAAGAGTTTTCCCAAGTATTTCTTTGTTGCTTGTTTCCAAAAACACCTAGTTTTCCACACTTGAGCTATCATACTATCCTAATCTATTAGGATCTTTGTTTTGTGGAAAAGAGAGAAAAGAGAAGTGTTTGAGGTTAAGCCTCTAAATTGTAAACCCTCCTTGCTTTTGTTGTATCCCTCTTTGGTAGAGGTTGATCGGAGTGGTATTGTGGTTGGATCCCTCTTCGGTAGAGGTGATTGTGTTTGTATTGGCTACGGGCCTTATCCTCTTCGGTAGAGGTGGATTGTGGTTGTATAGCCTCGGTGGCTTTGTAAGGATTGAGAGAGGAGTTCGGTACTCCTATAGTGGATTGGAAATCCTACACGGTGGTGTAGGCGGGGATGTAGAGCTAGGGGTTCGAACCTCGAAACATATCCGTGTGTTTGCGTTTGATCCAATATCTCTTAACTCTCTCTCTCTCTCTCTCATTTATTTGTGCAAAGCATCATTCATAGCATCATACCATATTTGCTTGTGTTGAACATATATTCATATTGTCATATCATATTTACTTGCTTGTGTTGTGCCTTGCATAATTCTCATTGCTATATCTTGTATATGCTTGGTTGTTTGTGTGTGCCTCACTTGTACCTAATCAACAAGAGCTTCACATAGCATCAACCCATTCAAGGGGAATCAAGAGGAGTTAGTCCAGAGCCCTTCACGGGGAATTCGGCTACACTTGTTGATTGTATTAAGTGTGATTGCAATATTTGCATTAGCTTCCGCATTTAGCGCACTTAGTTTTGTATTTAGTTCTAGATTAGCATTTACACCTATTCACCCCCCTCTAGGTGTATTTCAAATAAGGCTACAAAACTAAGGGAGATTATTTTATTTTTGTTCACCATTTTAGGCATTAATAATCATGCTTCTTGATGCATAATTTCCTAGCTTTAATAAGTTGTTTTTATTTTTTTATTTTTCTTTGTGGCATTTTTAGTTTTGTTTTAATCCCAAAAATTGTGTAAGTGTGAAGTGCATATATTTAAGACAAAAAAATTTAAGATCAAATTATCTTTTTAATCTTACTTTCTTATCTTAAAATTTAAACAAGATTTATTATTTTGACTTGGTTTAAGAATTTATAAATTTAGGTCTTCCTAATTCCTTAAAAAATATTTTCTCTTATTTCAAAAGGTTTAGTAAAAGAAAAGAAAAAGGTTTCTATACAAAGAAAAATCTAAAAATTTTCTACAAAGAAGTGTAAAAGAAAGAAAATTTAAAACAAACTACGTTAGTAAACCCACCCTCACACTTATCACATGCATTATCCTAAATACATCGTGAATGTGTATATGCATGAAAAAATTGGGCCGAAAAAATTACCTTAGGGTGGTGGTTCCAGTGATGGTCTGATTGGCCCATGAAATGCGACCCAACTTAAAGATTGTGGAATTCAAAAGAACCCACCAGTGACCTCTCTAATACAACCCACTGTTATGATATATGCATGGATGATTTTTTTTTAGGAATTTATCCCATCTAATTTTCAAAATTTTAAAATAATTTCAGAGTCTTTTGTATCAACACGTTTGTCTGAGAATGGAGTATGAAATAATGGAATGACTGATTTGGGCTCAGAAAGTACAAGAACTTATATCAATTCAGGAAATTGACTGAAATCAAGTAAAAGTTCTGGAGTCGAGATTAGTTCAGGAAGTAGGTTCAAATCAAGAAGTTGATATTTACACACTTTTCCGTCAATGATGTGTGATTGTAAGATGTTGGTGATTCAACTTCACAGTGTACTCGTATAGGATTCAATGTTGACTCTAAATTATGAAAAAAATCTTGTAAAGATATGGAAGTCATTATTAAATCAAAAAATGAAATGAAATTACCAACTTGCGGATCAAGATCATGTTCATGCTCAAGTTCAATTTCAAGAAATGGATAATTTGTCAAAATATTAAGGGGGTTCTAAAATTTTGATTTTGGTCATGTTCAAATGAGTGTGCTGAAATTGAATGTAGGTTTCTAAAACAATATGATTCTTGGGTCCAATCGATAGAGTTAGAGATATAAGGATTGGTTAAAGGTTAAGAAGGAGGAATTTTCTCACTCCTATTGATCAATTTGTTCACTATTGAGTCTAACCACTGATTGGCCGGGTAAAAGAATTTCGAGTCTAAATCAGTCTTCTATACTCTTTGCAATCGGTTCTTCTAGAAAAGGTGAGTATGAAAGTTGGTTCTTAAAAATTATGGTGAAATCGTGAGTCCATCAAATTTTGTGATTGTTGCTCGGACTCACGCAAGGTTTTCATACTCATTTCCAGATGAATTTTTTACAGTTGGATGTTCTGAAAAAGAAGTCTGTGAAGATTGATTCTTGGGAAATGGTGAGTCCAACATGTTATGAGAATGTTGCTCGGACTAACGCAACCGTTGTATACTCATGTCTAAAACTGATGATTGGTCATTTTGAAGAGGCGAGACTGAGTATGACTCTTGAAAATATTGTGGAATTGGGGAGGCCAACATTTCCTAAATTTTCGTTTGGCCTTCTGCATGGCTTCTATACTCTTTTCTAACTTAGATTTTCTTCTATGGGTAGTTCTAAAAAAGGAATTTAGGAAGCAAAATCAGAGAATGAATATTGTGAAAATTGTGAACAAGGTGGTTAAAAATTTGACTTGGAGGAGGTGAATTGATTGAGGTTGAACCTGCACACAAACACAGAATTTCAGAATTTTAAAATAGAGATGTGCAAGTGCTCAATTCTACTGCGATAGCAAGTGGCTATGCGGGTCGTGATCCACAAGGAGGGACTAGCGATGGAAGATTTTCTTAGTAAGTTTTCTTTTAAGCTACAATTAATGGTTAAAATTCTTCTTTTAGTTCTTAAAAAGAAAAGTGAAAAATGGAGTTAAGTCAAGTTAGGAAGAAAGTGGTAGAATGAGAAGATGGAGAAAATAGAACTGATATGTACAAAAAAATTGAAAGAGTGAAAGAGATTTAGGTGATTATGGTGTTGGTGTTCTATACTAAAAGTTAAAAGAAAAGATAGAAAAACTAAAACATAAAAAACATACTTAGCTCTTCGGCGCCTGCTTACCTTTTACCCGTATCTACGATGTACCTTTCTGTGAAGGCGAGCGAAGCATGGCAGATGAGATCTTTCCCATTCCCGATTTACACTATAAAATGAAAGGGTGAGCTATACTACCATAGAAATGGATATCCATCACCATAAGCCATCAACGACACTTGCAAGGACAAGGCAACTTTGAGGCTATCGATTTCATTTGGATCTACAAATATAAAAGAGGGAAGCAAACAAAAACAAGAATAGAAAAGAAAAGGAAACCTCGATTCGATTCAAATAATAATGGAAGAAAAGATCACTTACACTGGTGTCACCTTCAGTACAAACTTGCTCTCATTCCTCCATGAAAGTCTCCTCTCCTCTCTGTTACATGAATAAAACAAAAATTATATGAAAGAAAATTAAAAATCTAAGTTACAAACTATAAATTAGCCTAAGTTCTACTCTCTGCTTGGTCATCCTCCCTGGCCTCTGAAAATCTCAGTGTGTATAGACAAAACCAATGTAGGAGAGTGTACAAAGATAGGGGGAGCAGCGCTCCCCTTAAGCTCCCCTAACTCCTTAACAAAGCCGCAGAAACGGCCATGTTTCCGCGGCCAAGGTGTGGCTAGGTGGCCACACCCTGTTGGTGGTACTCCCTAGCTTCGCGATTTGCTTTAGTCTTCAGCTGGATTTGCAGTTTAAGTCTGAGATTTTGACGAAATGGCCTTTGATCTTTGGCTTCAACCGATTGATTTGTAGGGATTTGTTCTAACTGGTTTTCAACCGATCTGAACTGACCTGATTTGCCCTGATTTACTGACTTCGAATTAATTTTGATTTAATTTAGAATTTGATGGGCTTTTAGGCCATTTCTCTTCCCTCTCCTTTAGGAATGGGCCTATAAATAAATTAAACAATAATTAGGAAAAAGTAAAGTTTATTTTATAATAAGTATAAGAATATGATAATGAATGTGCAATATTAGCGACCGATAATGAATCCCTATGGACTCTATAGAGTGAAAATTATTTTAAAAATTTTGATAATAGAATTAGAGACATGAGTCATATTGGGTCGGACAAACTCAGTCCGGCCTATATGGTTGGTCCATGTTGTACATAGCCAGATTGGAGTTATCCGAGTCAAATGAGATTGGGGTGAAAAATTGATTCATTTGATTGAAAATTTTTTGGTTATATTCCATTTTATCACAATAATCACAAATAAAAAGAAAAAACAACAAACAAACAAACAAAGAAAAATAAAATTTCACAGGCCTGTACTATGGTTGACCTTGACCAAGACGACTTCTAACTAGTTAGACTGTCCACCGGGGTACATCATAATAATCTGATCACAAATTAATCGTTCAGGTAGGGGCAAGACCAGTAAGAGGTATCAGTGCTTGAGAAACATATCTAATTATGCTAAACCACTGTTCTTCAAGATTTTGCCTCTCAATCCCCAACCTTTGACACCGATTTGATAAGAGTCAAACTCTAACAACTTCTCCCTTAAGTCAATTTTCTTATGAGTCTGAGATGTCCTAGGGGCCAACGTCTAGCAAGTTTTATTTAGGCTTTGGTTGTGTGAGTGGGGAGGTAGTTTTGGGCTAAGGGAGGGTAATGATCTTCCCACCTTATCTTATATTGGGTTTTACCCTTAAGTTCAATTTGTGCAAGTGTGCAATATTGACAAGAATGAACATAAAAGCGAGTAAATCACTCACGTGTTTTTCTAACTATATGCAATGCAATATGTACACCTCGGTTCAGATCACAACAACAAAAGAACAAAATACAGTATATTGAAATGAAATCGACACGTGCCTAAATGCAAATGTCTAAACCATTTTAAAACATACAATTACCATATTTTAGTTCTCAATTATTATAGTGCACAGATGATATAAACTGAAAACTAGCAGAATACACAGATATATACAAATACAGAATATCCTGCAAAAAATGGAGACCAAAACCCAGAAAATTGCAGCGTTTTCGTGACAAAAAAGGCCTTGTCGCGGCAAAACAGTGGGCAACAACTCTCTGCTTTCTTGAGTAAGGAGAAACAAGGGAGTATGGACTTCTGCAGTTGTTCGATTCTAAAATTTTTTTCTGTACCCAGAAACGAAAAAGAAAAGTTAACAAAAACGTGAAATCAAACCGTTCCCATCCCCGGCAAAGACGCAAAAATTTTATCGGAGGAGAATCGTGCACAAAATATGTCGCTTTAAAATTAGAAATTAAAGTGTGTGTCCTTTAGCTTCTTTGATACTTCCGTTATAGCATAAAGGCTAAATGAGTGAATCCACAAGGAGGGGAGGCGATATAAGCATTAACGTTATGTTCACGTGTATGTTAACGGTTCTTCAATCTTTCAAAGAATCAAAAAAAAAGAAAATAAAGAATGAAAAGAGAAGAGTACGGTGAAAACAAAGATAGAAATATTGAAGAGAAGGTATTTGTGATTTTTAAAATTATTTCTAAAACAAAATAAAAAGGAAGAAAACTCATGGCTACTAAGTGCTAATGGCTCCACTAATATGCTAACCTCTTAGTGATAGTCGCCACACATGTATCTTTGGCCATCACGAGTCCTGTTGGCCCGAAGGCCTATCATTCTAGTTTTGATGATGATTAACTCATGTAGTTATAGTACTAATGATCTTGTATTTATATAGTTTCAGATATTTGATCAAGATTTTAGTGGTGTTTAGCTTTAACAAAGGATTCGAAGTCAAGTTTTGGAGCTAGCACGTGTTGATTAAGAGCTCACGTATCAAGATCGCATCAAGTACTCAAGGGGAATCTAGCTCAAGGATCAAGGTTTGGACCAAGTCAAGAAGGAGAAGAAGATTTTTCAAGAGAAGGTTTTCAAGACTTGTGCCATGTTGTAAGTGTTAAGATTTTTATTTTAGATAAGATGTAAATGATAGATTAGTTGTGGATTGCTCAAGCTCATACACATACACACAAGATTTACATGTGTTTTCATAAAAATAGTTCTGATTTTACAAAATACCGTTTTGATTTTGAGCTTCATAGTATACATCTTTATGTTTATGATTAGAGTTCATCAAAATGAGTTTATATAGTTTATATGTATTTTGAATTTCATCCATATACATTATTGATTCAAATATTTAGAAAAACTTAATTTGATGTTTCTATATAATATGTTTGAGTTTTGTATTTATCAAAACTTAATTTAGAGCTTATTGTCAAAAACATAGATATTTCATCTCATATGTGTATTGGACCATATCCATACACACTAAGCTTCAAAAGTGTTTAAAATTATCTTTTTTGTATTTGAAAAAGTTTTAGAAAAATCGTTTTTTAATTTGGAGATTGATTTTGAAAATACAGATTTTTGTTTAAGGCAAAATTTCTATATTACAAAAAAGGTTCAAATTTTTTATAATATGTGTTGATTTTAGTCACACATATTTGGTATTCAAAGATCTAATAAGAACTTATTTTTGTGAAATTTATGAGAATTTATGGGATTTTATTGGAGTTAAAAAGACCATGTTTTCTATCTTATAAATCCCAGCCAAACCCAGCTAGCGGTCGACCGGACAGTCGACCGGACCAGGAGTCGGTCGACTGGACCGGTCGACTGATGTGCACGAGAACATGCACAGACCCAACCTACAAATCCGGTCGACAGCACGATCGACCGACTGTAAGCACCCAACTCTCCGGTGCTGTCGGTAGACCAACAGGTCGTGCCTGGTCGACCGGAGGCACAACGGTCAGAAATATGACCATTGGCCGGTCGACCGGACGGTCGACCGATAGGTCTTCCTGGCTGCAGATTTGTCCCAACGGCTATATTTTTGAGGCCTATAAAAGGGGGCTATTTTGGGCTGTTTTATACAAGATTTTAAGAGAGTTTTTGTGCAAAATTTTCCTACTTCTCTAAGTGTTTTTCTCCACTTGTTTTAGAGCAGAATACTTCCATATCAAAAGGAGAGTTTTCAAGAGTGATTTTCAAAAGAGATTTCTTGAGTTTTTTCTCCACTACTCTATCTAGTTTTTCTCACACATACTTGAGCTATCCATTATTATATCAATCATCTAGGGATCTTTATTGTGAGAGTATTTTTAGGTGATCAAAGTGTGAGATCACCAAGTGTTCATCTTTGTATTTGAGGAGGCGAACTTGCAGGTTCGTGTTGTTCGAGTTCTTGTAGAAGCTCAGTGTAGAGGTGCGGCCTCGGCAAGCTAGTGTGCTTGCGTGTGTTGTTCTTGCGGGAACAAGTGAGGGAATTGTGGGTCCAGAGTTCTAGTGTGAACTCGTTGTAGGTGTTGCGACACCGAGTGATTCAGTGGGATTATTTTTGATGGAAATCCTTCATAGTGTTGAAGGCGGGGACGTAGAGAAAGGGTGCTCGAACCTCGAAACAATTCTCCTGTATTTGTGATTGCTCTCTCCTCTCTCTCTCTCACATTTGTGTTTATATCTTGCATGCTTATATTATTTATCTCTTTTATATGCTTGATATACTTGTGCTCAATTAATATATGCTTGGGATTATTTGCTCACACTTGTATTCAACCAAGAGAGCCATAGTGGCACCTCAACTCTTAATCTAGAGGAATCTGAGGAGATAGTCCAGAGCCCTTCACCGGGAATTCGGCTACACTCTTGTGTTATACTTTGTGTGTTTAGCTTGATAATTTTAATTTGCATGAATAGTTTTTAATTCCACATCATTATCAATAGATTAGCTAGTACACCTATTTACCACCCTCTAGGTATATTTTAAGTCCTTAGTTCAAGAGCTTTTCAAAGCATGACCCATAAGATCACTCATCACATCCAAACTTAAATAAACAAGTGTAAGTTATACTTAAACCATCAAAACTACACTAGAGGAAGCATGGAATAAAGTAATATTAGCTTGTTAGAGAGTTAGATATTGGAGTATTAGAATCCATCATCATGAGCCATCAATGACTCTTGCAAGAGCAAGACCAAGTAGAGGCTAATAGATTCATGTCGATTATCAAGTAAGAAGTTAGCAAGTTAGTGGTTAGTAGTTAGATGCTATGAGAGAAAATTAGCTAAGCATGTAAAGGGTTAGAGAGAAGAAAATAAATAGAGATAAAGAGAGAATCTTTCTTAGAGTGTCACTATCCTTTACAAAAACTCTTACTTTCATCCTAAGAATTACTCTCTTCACTTTTACAATATCTAAAAGAAAGAAAAAATATAAAAGAAAAAGAAGAATACTAACCTACACTAAAGAGAAGATAGCCTATACTAAAAACCTTCCTCCTTCCTACTCTACTCAGCTTCAAGAGGTATTTATAGCAAAATGGGTCATTGGGGGTCAATACGGGGCTACGCGTTGAAACTCGACGCGTAGCTCCACAGTACTGCGCCGAAAATGCGACAACAGTCGTGTTTTCGCTACAGTACTAGCATCGCGCGCGCAGCGCCAAAGTTTGCAGCTTTGCCTGCACACTACTCCTGGTACCTGCTGTCAATTTCTTAATATCTGCTCTTAAATTTGACAGATTTTGTCTTCAAAAGTTTTGCGCTACTTCTAAGCTCTAAAATCTTTAATTAAATAAGAGTTTTGGGCTTCTTTTTTATTTCATGTCATGGACTTAGCAACACACAAGAAAATCATTATTAACAGAATTTTATTCATAATAAATGTAAAGATGTGGTATGAAATATGCATATTTGGAGACTAATCACACCCCCACACTTATCTTTTTCTCGTTCCGAGCAAAAACAAGAAGAAAAACTAATTAAGAAAATTATTACTCCACTTTCGTAGCGTGTGCAACAAGTCGTTAAACCTCTAAATTTTCCCTAGAGGAGGAGTTTTGTCTCCTGAGGGTTTTCAACGGATTGCACCCAAAAAATTCATAAAGAAAGAAATCAAATGTTAGTACTTTGAAATCTTATTTTGAAATAGAGAAAGTGTTGTCCAAGGTCATAGGTTACCTAGAAATAGCTCTTCCTTAAACTAAGACTAGATGCAAGTTCTTATTATAAATAAAGGTAAAGATTTTGAAATTGAGTTGAATTTTTGATCTTTCATAAAACTCTTAGATAGTATGCATGTGAACAGTGAAGATTTTTGGGATATCAATTCTCACTTTCATACCATTTATTTGTATATATATAATTTTTATCTTTTCGTAGTTTTTTTTGGCTTTCTAATTTACCCGAATAATGAGCCTTTAACGGGTGACTGCCAAACCAGATGCTTTTAGGACACCAGATAAGAAAATATCCTTGAGTTTAAGGACTCGAGTGAATAAGGATACAAAACTAAGAGAGATTATTTGTTTTCATCCTCTGTTTTAGGCGTGAATAATCAAGCTTCCTGAGGTATAATTACCCAGCTTGAATAAGTTGTTCTTATTTTTTATTTCTTTATTGGAATTTTAGTTTTGTTTCAATCCCAAAATTATGTAAGTGTGAAGTGCATATATTTAAGGCAAAAAATTCAAGATCAAATTATCTTTTCAATCTTACTTTCTTATCCTAAAATTTAAATTAGATTTAATTTTAACTCGGTTTAAGAATTCATAATTTTAGGTCTTCCTAATTCCTAAAAAAAAACTATTTCTCTTATTTCAAAAAGTTTAGTAAAAGAAAAGGAAAAGGTTTCTATACGAAGAAAAATCTAAAAAATTTCTACAAAGAAGTGTAAAAGAAAGAAAATTTAAAACAAATTACGTTAGTAAACCCCCCCCATACTTATCTCATGTATTGTCTTCAATGCATCGTGAATGTGTATATGCATTAAAAAAATGGGCAAGAAAAATTACCTCAGAGTGGTGGTCTGATTGGCCCATGAAATGTGGCCCAACTTAAAGATTGTGGAATTCGAAGAAACCCACTAGTGACCTCTCTAATACAGCCCACTATTATGATATATACATGGATGATTTTTAATAGGAATTTTATCGCATCTAATTTCCAAAATTTTAAAATAATTTCAGAGTCTTTTGTATCAACACCTTTGTCCCAGAATGGAGTGTGAAATGATGGAATGACTGATTTGAGCTCAGAAAGTACAGAAACTAATATTGATTCAGGAAATTGACTGAAATCAAGTAAAAGTTCTCGAGTCAAGATTGGTTCAGGAAGTGGGTTCAATTTAAGAAGTTGATGTTCACACACTTTCCCCATCAATGATGTGTGATCGTAAGATGTTGGTGATTCAACTTCACAGTGTACTGGTATAGGATTCAATTTGACTTCAGAATATGAAAAAAAATCTTATAAAGATACCAAAGTCATTATTGAATCAAAAAGTGAAACAGAATCACTAACTTGTCGATCAAGATCACGTTCATGCTCTAATTCAATTTCGAGAAATGGATAACTTGCCAAAATATTAAGGTGGTTCTCAAAATTTTGATTTTGGTCAAGTTTAAATGGGTGTGCTGAAATAGAATCTAGGTTTCTAAAATAACTTGATGCTTGGGTCCAATCGATAGAGTTAGAGATATAAGGATTGGTTAAAGGTTGAGAAGAAAGAATTTTCTCACTCCTATTGATTACTTCGCTCAATAATGAGTCTAACCTACTGATAGGCCGGGTATAGAATTTTGAGTCTGAATCATGTCTTCTATACTCTTTGCAATCGGTTCTTCTTGAAAAGATAAGTATGAAAGCTGGCTTTGAAAATTATGGTGAAATCGTGAGTCCATCAGATTTTGCGATCATTGGCGGACTCAAGCAAGGCTTCCATATTCATTTTCAGGATGAATTTTTTACAGTTGGATGTTCTGGAAAAGAAGTCTGTGAAGATTGATTCCCGAAAAATGGTGAGTCCAACATGTTATGAGAATGTTGCTCGGACTCACGCAACCGTTCTATAATCATGTCTAAGACTGATGATTGGTCATTTTGAAGAGGTGGGACTGAGTATGACTCTTGAAAATATTGTGAAATTGGAGGCCAACATTTTCTGAAATTTTCATTCGGCCTCCTGCATGGCTTCTATACTCTTTTCTAACTCAGAGTTTTCTTCTATGGGTGGTTCTGGAAAAGAAATTTAGGAAGCAAAATTGGATGAATATTGTGAAAATTAAATTAAATAATAAATAGCCATCAACTCTATCATCTTTCTAATATATCCCTTTCCGTAATAAAAAGCACTACAAAGTGTCAAAGTTCAAAAAAAAAGTTTATTTTATGTTGTCACGTGTATACGTATGTGCTTAAAAATCTAGCGCACGATAGCAAGAGACACGTGGCCACGGTTCCTTCGCAGGACGACAAAGTTGTTCGCACCCCCACTACACGACAAAAAATTAAACGATAGAGTTTGGGTATTTATGGGAATAACAGAATACAGTACATGTAATATCCCCTATTTAATAATACCATATTATTATTTTTATAAATTTACTTGATTCTACCTATTATTTTAATATATTAATTAACTTGATTTAGTATCATTATTAGTGTTATTATTATTTATGACATGTAGACTCTTATTGCTTATATTAGTTATTTTAAATTATTATTAATGGGTAGTATTATTATTTTCATTCCAAGCCCAAAAACTCAACCCATTCTCCTTTTCCTTTGTTTTCTTTTCCTTTTTATGCTAAGCTCACATGAGCCAAACCTACTTTCTTATTTTCATATTTTTCTATTTTTCTTTAAGCCCAAAAACTAAGCCGCGAGCCCACTCTCTATTTTCATATTCTTCATATCACTTATTTATTTTAACTAAAGCCCAATAATTTATAACCCATTACCATTGAGATCCTTACCCATTAACCCAAAACTCAATCCTAATCTTAATCCAAATCCAAATCTATAATCTAATTTAAATATATAATCATAATTCAAATTTCAATCCAAACTCCCATCTTAATCCTAACTACTAAATTAAGCAATCTAAATTTAACTGGAATTCAAGTTTCTAAAGTATCTAATAACTTATATAAAGACCCAAACTCTTTATTTCTCTCTACCTCAAGAGAAAACCATGCCCCAACTCTCCCCACCCCTTCTTTCTTTTCTCCTCAAGCGGAGCATGAACAAAAGGGATCTTGAAGTGGAGGAACATAATAGGGGAGAGCAAATCTAAGTAAGTAATTTATTTTCTAAAAATTTATTGATATAAATTGTTTATTAATGATCATGTCTATACCATGATCTCCATGAATAATTTTATACATGAAAAACCCAATCGAAAATCCAACTAAAATTCATGTGAAAATATACCAACTCATAATTTAAATTTACATATTTTTTCAGAATTTTTAACAAAGGTTTTCAAAAAAAATTAATTAAATGAAAAAACAAAGCACTGCGCTGTACAGACCTGACGGTCTGTGCAGTGCCAGGCCAGACCCGCCCTGGGCCTGGCCGGTCCGAGCCTGGTCCGGCCCGGGCCAGGCCGGCTGGGCTGCACAATAGCAGGGCAGCAGGGCCTTGAGCCCTATTTAAAAGTAAAAAAAAAGAAAAAAAGAATTCTGGACCAGGCCTAGGCCTGGTCCGGCCTGAGAGTGGTCCGGGCCTGGACTATTGTGTATAAAAAAAAAAAAAAAAAGAAGAAAGAAAGGAAGAAAGAATAGAGAATTTGCAATGAAAATAATTAGTTAAAAATTAAAAAATAGATAAAAATATAAATAATAATCTACAATATTTATACTTTCTAAGATAAAAATCTTAGACTAATACCAACATAAATTAACTCAAATCACTCAATTTAAAGCCATTTTCTTAATGGTAAATTCAGACACGTTAAACATTTTAATAGTTTAAAGCCTATTAAAAATTCAACAAAAATTAGAAATTGATTTAAACCAAACCTACTAAATTCATTAGACTTAGAGAATCATATTTCTAACTCCCAAACTAATTAATCAAGATTTAAACTACTTAAAATATTCTTTTAAAAATCTAACAATTCCTATTGAATAAATCATGTAGATTTATCGGGGCTTTATGATTTTATTGCTTTGGACTCGTGATCGAGTTCAGGTGAGTGTTTCTCTTCTTTGTTTAATTTTGTTGTGAGTGTTTCCTTTCTTTATATAATTTTAATTAATTTTATTTGTGAGTGTTCTTTTCTCCTTCAGTTAATATGAATTTTGTGAAAAATGATTTGATATATATATATATAATATATATATATATATATATATATATATATATATATATATATATATACTTGCTTTATTCATGTAACTATCTGCTTTATTTTATCCATATGAGTGTCTGTATCATTTCATGTGATCATCTGACTTATTTTACTTGTGTGATTACATGTATACCTTCATGAGACATCAGTGAGTGCTCATCCTATTTAGTTAGTTCATATGAGCATTTATCAACATCATTGCATGCGTGGATGATCATTACTTTTGATTATAGGCTAGTTGTTGTACACCTTAGACTGTGACTTGGATTGATCTGGAGATTGGCCTGATTCATATTTGCAGACTTATTTGAGGTATTTGTCGGACATTTAAATAATGATACTTCAGACGAGAATTCATTTAGACAATAAAGGTGGATGAAATAAGATATTACCTTAAGATTGATTTATCTTAATACTTGAATTTATATATGGACCTAGAGTTCAACTTGAGGTTTACATGGATGCTTTACCTTGATTTTGATTTATCACATAATACTGATTTTGGATTACTAGTTGCAAGTATTTTATTTAGATATATTCGCCAATAAATTATCTGAGTAATGATGTTTATAGATATCGACGTTAGAGTATAGAGACTTTTTAGATTTCATGTAGATTGAGGATGTCCCACTCCTTAGTTATGATCTTAATTTGGATTAGAACTATTGGTGATGTAATTTAGAGTATAATCAGATTTAAATCTTGGAATTAACTGGTTCATGACGGTATTTATATGACTGGATAGCTGGGTGATATTATCAGTATATCTGATTATTCTTATTGATGATAAAACAAGTGAGAGTTGGTTAGATAAATGATAGTGATTAATTTGGAGACTCTTTATTAAAAGAATGAGATATTGGACTTGGATTTGTTAGTAGACTCGATTGAGTTGGAGTTGACTTTAGATTGAGGAAGTAGACGTAGTTTGGTTTGACCTGACCTGATGGCATGTATATGCATGATTGACTGGTTACTTGAATTTCTAGATCTGTATTTGAACTTAATGGAAGTGAGAGTGTATGATGGTCTTAATTAAGATTGGATAGTGATGATTGATTGGATTTAAATGAGTATGTATTTGATATATTGGGAATTGGATATATCGATGACTTTAAGGGTTCCCGGGTTTTTCTATTCATGCCAGTAGGTCATTACTTATTCTGAAATATCATGATTTACCTGAAGAACTTGACTGATTATACATGACATATACCTGATAATTATAATGTCCATATTACTATAGTTGCTGGGAAAAATATTGTATACAGTAACAACACTCACATGTTATACTTGTTACATATTCTGTTATATCGGCATCCTGATTACACATGTTGACGTTGTTACCGTAACTATCACCGAGTTATCCCAGTGATCTAAGTAACATGCACATTAAATAATCTTGATAAACTAATAACATGATATTAAACAACTTACACTGGGATTGGGGAGTTTGATGGAGGAGACAACGTTTGTATTTTGGGTGGACCTAAGATTTAGGTTGCGCAGCCGAAAGAAGGTTCCACTGTAGGGTTCCCGTGGGGTGACTGGCACCCCGTCCTATTCCTGTTCCTGTTATACATGTTCCTGACTACCTTGCGGTAGGTGCTGGTTCAGCGCCAGGGGTCTGGGCCGTGGTCCGGGTATGCATGGGACCCACCTAAAATATAGACAATATCTCCAACCGATCAGTTTCAATAACTGAGGACCTCGATTGGCATGTGTGGTAGGCGTAGTATGGGATGCTTCTATTACATGTGACAATTGGTGTTCGCTGACATAATTAATAATGACAAACTGTTAATGTATTGTGACGGACCGTGATCACTCAACTGTACGTATATATAAATATGATCGACATATGATTGTACATCAGACTAGCGACATATGCTAGGTTATACATCTTGACATTGGTGGTCAAGATACCAGTTATATATCGTTCGTAGCCTTATTCTTGACATTGATTATTCTGTTATGTTTCATTTCAGTTATCATATTGTTATTGCTTGCGTTATTATACACGAACACTTTTTCCTTTAAACACACACTCAGTAGGTCGCTTCTGACGACCCTGGATTCGCATGTCCAGAATTTTTGGACACTTTCTTATATTGTTCAAGTGTTCGTGTGATCATACGTATTACGAGGAGCTGGAGTCTCTCTTTTCTTGATTAGGTATTCTTGATCTTTTATTCATGTTATTTCTTGATTCTATCTTTATCGCATACAGTTGTCATTTCTTTCCTTTATTCATTTACTATCATTGTGTTAGATATTTATATGTCATATTGCAGTGATATTGATTTATCATGGTATAGCCTTGTAGCTTGTTCTGGGTTACTTTAGACTTAGCGTGTATACGCGGGGTATTCTCCTCGTGTATATATGTCGCCGACTCTCGTCTCGACTCCGTTTCTACGTATTTTGGGAAGCAGGGCGTGACAGTACAGCTCCTACTATTTATTTCGATTTTTTTATAAAATCCATTAGGAGTGGGGGGCCTTGGAGTTTTAAGTGCATTTGATGCAAAAGTGTCCATTTAGAAAGTACGATTACCTATGGTTTTTCCCTAATTTGGCAAGAAAGTGGAGAGGGAAGGTTGGAGAGCAGTCCTCTCCGCCCATTAATGATGACAACTCCACTCATTAGCAAATCTAAGCCATTTCTCTCTTACTTTCTAAAACAAACAATATTTAGTCCAGTACAAAGACGCATAAATGGTCCCTTATACATTGTGACAAGTGATCCTCTAGCATATCATGGATAGACTTCAATGACTGATCGCATGCCGAGAGCTGGTGTTATCTTGTAGCGCGTAAACCCTGCATCAATGAAAAGCTTCCTCCACTGCTGCTCTCCTCGCTCAGCTCCCCCGCACACTACCATCATCAAGGTATCCATGTAAAGCTGTGACGTGTCCGATTTCAGACAAGAACTGTTTGAGCCCATTACCATATCAATGATAATGACCTTGCCCCTCTCCTTTTCACGGGAAATGGCCTCCCTGCACCGTCTTAGTATCTTCACGCGGTCTTCATCGCTCCAATCATGAAGGATCCACTGTGCACACGTACAAACACTCAAGTCTAACAAAATTGAAATACTGAATTAAGGGGGGGAAAATAATTTTGAAAGAGGAGGGTATCTTACCTTCAGGAAGATAGCATCAGCAGGGGGAATAGAATCAAACATATCGCCAGCAATGAAGTCTACATCTCGCTTTTCCCTAATTGTGTTGACGACATGAGGGAGCTCCAACACACTGCACTTCACATTGGGGAATGCCTCGGAGATTACAATAGCGGCAGAGCCAGTTCCTCCGCCGACATCCACCAACGATTCAATCCCCTGGAATACATCCTCGCAGTCTCTGAGAAGAATATTCATCAAGAACTAGGCGTCGCTCGCCATTCCTTCATTGAACAACTTATTGAATTCCAGATCGCGGCCCGTTACTTCCCATAAACCACACCCGTGTTCGACAGAGAATGGCGTGGGCTCGTCCGATTTGAACCAGGCGCTCATGGACTGAAAGGGGTTCACTATAACAGGATGCAGCACGGCCGCTACAAGTACAGATAAGCCCGTCGTCAAATCATTACTTTTAACAAGAAGGCTAGATACGGGAGTGAGTGAGTAAGCATCTTCCTCGTTGTCATCACCACCATTGTTTTGGGCAAAAATGCCCGAATGGATGAGCATTCGCATGAGGCGCCGCAGGTGAGGTGCTTTGGCAGAGGACAGGGAGAGTGCGGAAAGAAGATCGGAGAGGGTGATGGCTTCCTGTGGCTGTGGATGGCATCGGGGATGCCGAGCTCCACCGCGCACTCGAGGGACATGGAGTCTATATGATTGAAGATGTGAGTCCACAGCACTGTTTGGGCTCGCATTAGCTCATCGCTGCTCTTGCCTTCAGTGAATTCCATAACAAATATTTGAGAGCTATATGGTGATATGATGAGTTTGTTAGAGGAGAGACTACATTGAGGAAGGTGATGCCATGCCAAGTGTCTTGCCAAGTGTCATCGAAGACCGCCAGGAAAGGCAAAGTGACAGTGGCAGAAAAATCAGCAGCAGCAGAAGTCAGAGTGGTCGGTCGACCGGCCCGGTCGACCGACGTGCACAGCATACACAGGAATGGTCGCGGTCGACCGGCCGGTCGACCGCAGGGCTCTGACTGACAAACACCCAACTCTCGGGTTTTCTGGGTCGACCGCCCGGTCGACCGGAAGCCCTTGACTGACAAAACCCAACTCTCGGGTTTTCTGGGTCGACCGGCCGGTCGACCGGTATTGGAGAATTGGGAGGTCGGTCGACCGGCCCGGTCGACCGACAGACGGGTTCTGGGTAAAAATCTGCTGATCCGTTTTTTGAGGTATTTAAGCCTCATGTTGATTCTAGGGTTTGTAACCTGTGGGAATAGTAGTTGCTCTAAGTACTCTTGCATTCAAAGAGACTTAGAGTTATTGTAATCATCTTCCACAAATAAATCTCTCCATTGATTGCCCCGAGGACGTAGGCATTCAGGCCGAACCTCGTTAGATCTGTTGTTTGCGATTGGGTGATTCTTCTTGGCTGTGATTGATTTCATTGTTCGAGGAGATCTGAGGATTCTCTGTTTGGTTCGTTGTTGTGATTTGTATGCGCGCACAACAAGTGGTATCAGAGCATCTAGGTTACGCTTGGGATTCTGAGGATTCGAAGGGTTCCAGATCTTATCAGGTGGAGATCGTGTGTCGATCTCAGGTCAGAGGTATTGGTGTTCTAGGAGATCGTGTGTCGATCTCAGGAGGACGCAAGGAGGGCTCGTTGAATCTGTGTTTGGAGTAGATCCGGTGAGAAACTCGATCTAGGGTTTCAAGAGGCAGGTAAAAAAATCCCATTTTTATCTGAGTAGAGATTTATTCCAATTTGGTTATTTTTCCGCATAAATAGAGAATCAAAAGAAGATCTCAATGGCAGAAGAAACTGCATCTGTTAAGACAATGAACAATCACCCAAGGATTGAAGTTGTTAAGTTTAATGGGACTAACAATTTCGGTATGTGGAGATGTGAGGTTATGGATGCACTGAATGCATCAAACCTCGAGGACACTCTCCTATTGGAGAGGAAGAAGAACACTACCACTGATGAAGATTGGGCGAAGATGAACAGATCGGCATGTGGCTTGATACGTTCATGCTTGTCACAAGACATAAAATACCTTGTGTAACATGAGACGTCAGCGAAGAAACTGTGGCAAACCCTTGAAAAGAAGTACCTGAAGAAGAGTGTAGAGTCCAGGTTGCAGCTTAAGAGTAAGCTGTATCAGTTCAGGATGCAGAAGGGGAGCACAGTCAATGAGCACATCAACCGATATACGAAGCTTCTTACAGATCTGCTGAATTTGGATGTCAAGCTAGAAGAGGAAGATAAGGCTGTTATCTTTCTGAATTCACTACCTGCAGAGGAGTACGAGACATTCACACTGACCTTTATTAATGGAAGGCAGAGCTTGGATTATGATGAGGTGTCATCTTCATTGATTAGTATGAAACAAGGAAGAATGAAAGATATCCCTCTCAGACAAGTTCATCAGCAGAGGCATTGGAAGTAAGAGGTAGAGGTTCATCAAGGAAGGGAAAGGAGATTAGGGAAGATCAAAGTCCAGGCCGGGCTTCAGGGATCTCAAGAAAAATCAGTGCGCATTCTGCAAAGAGATTGGGCACTGGAAAGTAGACTGTCCAAAATTTAAGGGAAAGAAGAAAGAGTCAAAATCAGAAGCAAATCTCGCAAAAGTGGTAAAAACTGCAAGCAGCAAATCACAGGCAGATGGATCACATTCAGATTCTTCAGTGTTCTCGTTTTCAGTCACCACTCCTGTCATTGGTACTCGGGGGAGAACGAGTGGATCTTGGACACAGGTGCAACATATCATGTATGCCCTAATCGAGACTGGTTTACCAGTTTTGAGAAGTTGGAGGGATGTTCGGTCGTCATGGGCGACGATCACCCATGCATCATGGAGGGTGTTGGCACTATTCCAATCAGGATGTTTGATGGGATGGTGAGGGAATTGAAAGAAGTGAGATATGTTCCTCAGCTAAAGAGGAACTTGATCTCTGTAGGAGTTTTGGAATCACTGGGGCTCGGAGTATCAATTAAGGATGGAGTTCTTAAAATGACAAAGGGCTCGATGGTGGTGTTGAAGGCCGATCGCCGTAACAACTTGTATTATTTGAAGGGTAGTACAGTGACAGGGCAGGTGGCAGCTTCAACCAGTCAGAAGGAAGATTCAACCCGGCTGTGACACATGAGGCTGGGACATGCAGGGGAGAAATCAATGCAAACTCTTATGAAGAAAGGGTTGCTGAAGGGTGCTGAGACCTGCAAGCTGGATCTATGTGAACATTGCATCATCGGCAAGAAGACCAAGGTGAAGTTTGGCACAGCTTCGCACTGCACAGAGGGTATTCTTGACTATGTTCACACGGATGTATGGGGACCTACCAAGACTGCATCGATGGAGGTAACCACTATTTTGTGTCGTTCATTGATGACTACTCTAGGCGCTGTTGGGTGTACACTATGCGACACAAAGGTGAAGTCCTAGAGCTGTTTGTGAAGTGGAAGGCTAATCTGGAGAGAAGCACAGGAAGGAAGATCAAGGTTCTCCGTTCTGACAATGGAGGGGAGTACAAATCCGATCCGTTCCTACAGCTATGCCTTGATGAGGGCATCGAGAGACACTTCACAGTACCGGAGAATCCGCAACAAAATGGGGTGGCTGAGAGGATGAACCGAACTTTGCTAGAGAAGGTTCGATGTATGTATCCAATGCAGGACTGCCAAAGAAGTTCTGGGCTGAAGCTTTGGGGTATGCATGCCACCTTGTGAACAGGTTGCCGTCGTCTGCAATAGGGGGAAGACTCCTCTTGAAGCTTGGTCAGGAAGAACTGCTCAGGATTATGATTTGCTACGGGTTTTCAGATGTCCAGCCTACTACCACGTCAGAGAAGACAAGTTGGACCCAAGGGCAAAGAAAGGGGTGTTCGTTGGCTTCAAGCGAGGAACCAAGGGGTTCAAGATTTGGGACCAAAGGGACAACAAATTCATAATCAGCAGGGATGTCACATTCGATGAGGCTTCACTGATGAAGCCTACGGTCTCTAAGCAGGTGGAGACCAGCAAGACCAAGGAGCTATTGCAGCAGGTGGAGAGTGATGCAGATCCACCATCTCTAGAGGATTCAGTATCAGTTCGGATCATTCCTGAGGTGACACAGGGTGGTGATCAAGTTGCAGAAGAAGATGCTGAAGTTGTTAAAGAGGGTCAGGAGCAAGACATGGATACCGTTCCAGATCCCACTGCAGTTGGAAGACCAAGAAGGATTACTAGGAGACCTGGTTGGCTCACCACCGATATGGTTGTTGCATATGCACTTCCAGTTGTTGAAGAGGCTATTCCATATACATTCAGGGAAGCTGAGATTAGTTCAGAAGCAGAGAGAGAAGTGGAAAGAGGCCATGAATGAAGAGATGCAATCTCTTTATAAGAACAACACATGGGAACTCACCAAGTTGCCCAAGGGGAAGAAGGCCATAGGGTGCAAGTGGGTATTTGCAAAGAAGCAGGGATCTCTCAAAGAGGATGCAGTGCGCTACAAGGCAAGGCTGGTGGCTAAAGGCTACGCTCAGAGAGAAGGAATCGACTATAATGAGGTGTTCTCCCCAGTAGTTAAACACTCGTCTATTCGGATTCTATTGGCTTTGGTGGCGCAGAATGAGTTGGAACTTGACCAACTTGATGTGAAGACCGCCTTTCTCCACGGCGATCTTGAGGAGGAGATTTATATGACACAGCCCACAGGTTATAAAGCTGTAGGGAAGGAAGATTTAGTATGTAAGCTGAAGAAATCGCTGTATGGTTTGAAGCAGTCTCCTAGACAGTGGTACAAGCGATTTGACAGCTTCATCAGGAAGAAGAAGTACACACGAAGCCATTTTGATCCATGTGTGTATTACAACAAGTTACCATCAGGTGAATATATCTATCTACTTCTTTATGTAGATGATATGCTGATTGCTTCTAGGTCAAGATCTGCTATTGATTCTCTGAAGAAGATGTTATCGTCAGAGTTCGAGATGAAGGACCTGGGGAAGCAAGGAAAGTATTGGGCATGGAGATCACAAGAGACAGGAAAGCTGGCAGGGATAAGTTTGACTCAGAAGGGCTATCTGGAGAAGGTACTGCAGAGGTTTAATATCGGGAAGGATACTAAGTCTGTTAGTACACCAATGGCGCCGCACTTCAAATTGTCAGCGAAGATGTCTCCAAGGAGTGTTCAAGAGCGTGAGCATATGTCTCATGTTCCATATGCCAATGCGGTGGGTAGCTTGATGTATGCAATGGTGTGTACGCGGCCAGATATTTCACAGGCAGTCTCCATGGTGAGTCGATACATGCATGATCCTGGACAGGGTCATGGGAAGCTGTGAAATGGATTCTGAGGTACATCAAGGGAACTGTTGATGTAGGCCTAGTGTTCGAGAAGGACGACACCGGAAAGCAAGAGTGCATAGGGTATGTTGATTCAGACTATGCAGGTGATCTTGACAAAGCGTCGGTCGACGACGGGATATGTCTTCACATTCTCGCAGGCACCGGTGAGTTGGCGCTCCACACTTCAGTCTACCGTCGCGTTGTCGACCACAGAGGCTGAATATATGGCTATGACAGAGGCCATGAAGGAGGCAATTTGGCTTCAAGGATTGCTGATGACTTGGGCGTGGAACAGGATATTTTGAAGATAAACTGTGACAGCATGAGTGCCATTTACTTGGCGAGGAACCAGGTCTATCATGCAAGAACGAAGCACATCGATGTCAGGTATCACTTTGTTCGGGAGATTCTGGAAGAAGGTGACATTGATTTGTTGAAGATTCACACTTCGGAGAATCCGGCCGATATGCTTACAAAGGTGGTGTTGGGGGTAAAGTTTGCACACTGCAAAGACTTGCTCCATGTCCTTCAGGTGAAATGAGCTTGCTGAAGCTCATTTGGGTGAACTACGGACGGCTTGATCCCTTGGGCAGGGGTACGTAGACAACCAGGTTGGTGCAGTCGCTATCGAGTCTGAATTCGGCTCAGATTTGGAAATCTTCACCGAGGTGGAGAATTGTTGGAGGAGAGACTACATTGAGGAAGGTGATGCCATGCCAAGTGTCTTGCCAAGTGTCATCGAAGACCGCCAGGAAAGGCAAAGTGACAGTGGCAGAAAAATCAGCAGCAGCAGCAGAAGTCAGAGTGGTCGGTCGACCGGCCCGGTCGACCGACGTGACTGCACAGCATGCACAGGAATTGTCGCGGTCGACCGGCCGGTCGACCGCAGGGCTCTGACTGACAAACACCCAACTCTCGGGTTTTCTGGATCGACCGCCCGGTCGACCAGAAGCCCTTGACTGACAAAACCCAACTCTCGGGTTTTCTGGGTCGACCGGCCCGGTCGACCGGTATTGGAGAATTGGGAGGTCGGTCGACCGGCCCGGTCGACCGACAGACGGGTTCTGGGTAAAAATCTGCTGATCCATTTTTTGAGGTATTTAAGCCTCATGTTGATTCTAGGGTTTGTAACCTGCGGGAATAGTAGTTGCTCTGAGTACTCTTGCATTCAAAGAGACTTAGAGTTATTGTAATCATCTTCCACAAATAAATCTCTCCATTGATTGCCCCGAGGACGTAGGCATTCAGGCCGAACCTCGTTAGATCTGTTGTTTGCGATTGGGTGATTCTCTTCTTGGTTGTGATTGATTTCATTGTTCGAGGAGATCTGAGGATTCTCTGTTTGGTTCGTTGTTGTGATTTGTATGCGCGCACAACAGAGTTGCCCCTCTTAATCTAAGTTTATAAGAAGATTGCAGGTGGTCGTTCTATGGTCTCCATCACACCGACAACATCACTGGTGAGTGCCCAAATTAGTGAGTGGAGGAGCATGTTTTATTTGTAAAACACGGCAGCCATTTTATAATATTAACTGGCCCCTACGGATTGTCCAATCGGTTGGCATTGGACGATAAGAGCACAAGGCTCCCCACGGGGCCACGATCACCAGTTTGAACATCTCCTCGTGGGCATTTCTTCCTTCCCTTTGACGTGGCCTTAGCCACGCTCGGGTTTGCTCCTCGGAGGCACCGGTGAATCTCGTTGGCGGGTTAGTTAATTAGCAAAGAGAAAAAAATGATCGAGTGACTGTTTACTAAAAATTCTACTGCGTGCTTATCTGCAGTGGCGTAATCAAGATTTTCATGACGGGGGCACAAAATAACAATCAATGCGCTAATCATTAATTAACTAATTTTAATAGATTCACAATGTACATCCAACATGCTAGTTTTCTTTTCAAATTAAAAAAAAGCAAAAACTTTTCTAATTTAAAGTTAAGAAACATAAATCCAGTCCAAAGATCATAGTTGTCTCTCCAATTAAACAAACGCAGTCACCAAAACCTGTAACACCTGTACAAAATAATCTCAATTTAACACTCATAATTATTAATCAGTAAGCCTTGTATATTAATTAGCCATCCACCTTCCTTAAAGAAATTAATAAGTAAGATTTTTCCTAGAGTTATTAGGGGTGGCCACCGGGGCGGGTCGACCCGCGTCGACCCGCCCCGCCCCGTACTGTGCGACTCGTCGGAGTCGCACAGTACGGGTCACGGGTCAACCGTACCCGCCCCGTTTAGGGGCGGGGTCCAAACGGGTTAACCTGTCCCGTCGTCACGGGACGAATTCGATTCGTCCCGTGACGAATCACGGGACGAATCGGGTCGGGGAAAATTTCCCCGACCCCCCCTTCTTATTTTTTTTTAGTCCAATAATTTTATAAGAACGTTTAGAGGGGAAATTATTCTGCGCCCCCTATATTAAAATTTTTTTTTTTTTAAACCCTCAACGGCTCAAAAAGAGCCGTTGGGGTGAAAAAAGAGGGTGCCACGTGGCACCCTCTTTTTCACCCTAACGGCTTAAAAATGAGCCGTTGGCCCATTAAAAAAAAATTTTTTTTTACCCTAACCTCTAATCCTCTATAAATACCCTCTATCCTCATTCATTTTCATCTCACTTCATCTTAACTCTCTCTCTTCTATTTTCATTCTCTAATTCACTCTTATTCTCTTACAATTACAAATCTCTACCAACTTTCAATCTAGTCTAATGGAGCCCAACTGGAGTACTGGCAGTTCCTCATCCGAAGCCGGTGGTAGCTCTTCATCAACACACAATCCGTCAGCTGCTGCACCTTACACCGATGTTGGCGGTAGCTCATCGTCAGCATATACCGCTTACCCACCATACAGCTATGCTCCACAACATCCGCATTTGCTCCCTATCACAGTTCGTCAAGATATGCATTTGACTACAGTGGTTTTGCACATATACACATGCTGCATATGCCAGTGATAGTGGTACAGGTCGGCATTCTATTTCCTTCCCTCCTTAATATTCCTCATATTCTCAACTTTTAATGTTAACATCACCAATGCACGTACAATCTCTGCTCCTTTTTTTACTGAAACACAAGAACAACATGATACACAACCAACACAGCATGATACTATAGATCCAGAAACACAACAACCTGAACCAACTAGCACAAGCACAAGCACAATCACTAAAGCAAGAGCCAAAACTTCTGCAGTGTGGAACCATTTCGTAGAAAAAATTTGTTGAAGGTAGAAGAAAGGCAGAATGTAAGTACTGTCATCAACTATTTGATCATAAAGAAGGATACGGTACAGGTGTTCTTAATAAACACTATGAAAAAAAGCATGCTAAAAGTCACGGTTTACCACCACAACAAGCACAAATATTAGCTGATTCAGGCACACTCTCCACTTGCAGATATAAGCCTAAAGTAAATAAACATAAGTTAGCTGAATTTATTGTTCGAGCAGAACTTTATTTTCTTTTACTGAATCTGATGCATTAGTTGATTATCTTAAATCTGTTTTTGCTCCTGATTATAAGAGAATTAGCAGACAAACTATAACTAGAGAAATTGAAGATTTATTTGTAAATAGAAAAAATATTTTGAAGGCTCTTTTTACTAGTGATGCTAGAAAAATTTCATTAACTTCCGATATATGGGAAGCTCTTAATCTTATTCATTATTTATGTGTTTACTGCTCACTTTACTGATGATAATTGGATTTTACAAATACGTATTTTATCATTTTCTAAATTTCTGAGAAACATTCTGCTACAAATGTAGCAAATTCAATTTTTCTTACTTGTAGAAATTATGTATAGAAAATAAAATATTTTCTATTTCTTTTGATAATGCAAGTGAAAATACTGCTTCAATAAGACAATTGAAAACGGTATTAGATCCGATTTTAAACGGTAAACTTTTTCATGTTAGATGTGTTTGCCATATATTGAATTTATGTGTACAAGATGGTCTAAAACTCTTAGACAAATATATTATAAAGTTAAAGAAATTATTTTACATAAAAACACAGTGGACATAGGAGACAATCTTTTAAAGGTTATTGCCGACAATGTGGACTAAAGGAAAAACTGCTCCAAGCAGATGTGAAAATTCGTTGGAATTCAAGCTACTATATGATTAAAGATTGTCTTCCTTTTAAACAAGCAATTCAATTTTTACAATAAATGAATGTTTATCTCTTTATATTAGCGAAGAAGAGTGGAAATTTATGAAAATTTTGTACTTTTCTAGAAAAATTTGACATTGCCACAAAAGCACTTTCTGGTACGTATTATCCCACATGTAACTTAGTTTTTATAATCTTAATGAAATTGCTCAAGTATTTGCTGCATATAGAGATGATGATAGTCTTGAAGAGGCTATACATGATATGGAAGAAAAATTTCGAAAATATTTTGAAAATATGCCTTTTTATTTTACTTAGCTGCAATTATGGATCCTAGAATTAAAATAGATAATTTAAAATTTTTATTATCCAATGTTATTTTATGTTTAAATTATGAATAGATATAGATAAATTACTTTTAGAAATTAGATCTCTTTTAGAAGAAATGTACTCATTGTACAGAGATGAGTTATTTCCACCTTTCTTCTGAATTTAGGGCACCTACACCATCACAAACTTCTTCTAGTAGTTTAGGTAAAAGATTATCTAATTTTAAAAGTATACTTTCATCTAATACTAGAAAGAAACACTCTTCAGGAGCAGGTTCATTTGATGAACTTAATTTATATTTCAACACAATGCCTGCTGAAATAAATGAAAATGATGATGAACCATGGGAAACATTTGATGTTTTGTCGTGGTGGAAAGAACAGAGAAAACAATTTCCTGTTCTTTCTACCATGGCCCGAGAATACTAACACCTCCGGCCTCTACAGTAGCGTCCGAGAGCGCATTTTCTGCAGGTCGTAGAGTTTTGACACCCTGGAGGAGCAGGCTAACGCCGAAAACACTTGGAGATGGTGGTTTGCTTAAAGGACTGGTTCGATGCAGAAAGACGCACACAAGGAAAAGCTATTCTGGATGAAGAATTGAACAGGACGAGGATGACGAGTAGAGAACCACCAGAGTTTTTTATATACATTGTATGAGATGAGCACCAGAGTTTTGTTATGTATATTATACGAAATGAGTTTTATGTACATTGTATATGTGATAAGTAATGTATATGATTTTTTCATATAATAAAATAATTTGCCTTACAAAAAACTTGTAATTAGTGAAATCAATTCTATTTTTTTTATAATTTTAGAAAATTTTTAAAATTTTTCCCTCTTTTTTCCTATTTTTTTCCTATTTTTCCTATTTTCTTTTAACTTTAAATTTTAAAATTATGAATTATCGAATTAAAAAAAAATTAAAAATAGGCGAGACGGGTCCAACCCGTCTCGCCGAATCCGGTAACGAATCGGGTCAGGAGACCCGATTCGTTACTCAGGTTTTCAACCCGTCCCGTTTAACCCGTGACGAGACGGGTCTAAACCGTCTCGTCATGGATTCGTTTGCCAGACGGGACGAATCAACCCGATTCGTCCCATTGGCCACCCCTAAGAGTTATGTATATTGACACAAGTATCATAATTTTTGTGTACATAGCATGGATACACTACTAATACTAGAGTATATTGATCGGAGTAAAACTAGCACTTGAAAATATGTATTTGAAATCAGTGTAAAAATGTGTGTGTTTTGACTTCCTCGATACTTCCGTTATAGCATATAGGCTATACGAGTCAAGTCCACAGGGACGGGAGGCGATAGAAGAATTAATAGTTTTTAGTTACGTGTTATGTTAACAAGTTCTTTGTTAAAAAAAAGAGAAAATAAAAGAAAAGAAAACTAGAAGTGATAGGTGGATAAGACAATGAATCGGCGAAGTGAAACCGATAAAAAAGTAGTTGTGAATTAGTAAAGCAAAACAAGTATATAGAAATGAAATGGAAAGTGAAGTGATTTAGAAAGTGGGTTTAAAAATAATAAAAAAAAGATGAAAATTATTGTGAAGAAGATAAAAACAAAGGTGAACTAAACGATGGTGAAACAACGACAGAAAAATGATAAAAAGTTTTTGAAAATAGTTTTAAAACAAAGTAAAGAAAAGAAGAAAAATGATGAAAGAAAACTCATGGTTACTAATTACTAATGCTCCACTAACCTCTTAGAGATAGTTGCCTCACATGGATTCTTGGTCATCACTAATCTTACTTTCTTCAAGAGACAATACAATGCATGACATATGAAATAGTTTTTCACATTCAAAACACATCCATTCCACGTAAAAAGTGCAAGCTACTATTAGATCATCAAAATCAAGTAGAGGTGAGCATGAAATAAAGTAGATATTGCAAGTTAGTTAGTTAGTGGTTAGATGTTAGAATGTTAGAATATTAGGATCCATCATCATTAGCTATCAAGACTCTTGAAAGAGTAAGATCTTGTAGATGTCAGTAGATTCATATGAATTATCAAGTAAGAAATTAGCTAGTTAGTGGTTAGTAGTTAGATATCATAAGAAGAAAAGTTAGCTAAGCACCATGTTAAAAACGGAGAAGATTATAATAGAGAAGAAAGAAGACACCTTTACATAAATTATCACTCTCTATTACATCAATATCTCTTCTCTCTCTCAGGATCACTCAAGCCCTACTACAAGATCTAAAAAGAAAGAAAAAATACAAAAGAAAAGAAAAAAAAATCCTACTTTACAACTAGAAGAGGAAATCCTAGTTACTGCTCTCCACCCCCTGTTTCTGGCCCTCAAATGCAGTATTTATAGGCAAA